>UESW01001358.1:300224-490770 GCA_900491605.1 Calamus simplicifolius
CACCACCAAGACATCATCTTTCTTTGCTGCCCCATTCCCATTCCCCACCTCCAGCTCTCCAAGACAACCGAAAAGCATCCGGCATCCTGCAAGGCGAGCGCAGTCTCTACAACCTGCACCACAGCTTTCCACTCACGCATCGAAGCCAACAAAGATACACCATTCAAAATCACCATTAAAGTGGGGGAAAGGAGAGACCTTGACAGCACTGGCAACCATCTTGCCCTGGGGCCTGAAGCCGCCGAGCACGCTGATGGCCTGTGGAGTCAGACCGACGTGCCCCATGACCGCAATCCTGGCCTCGACGATCGCCCTGGCCGCCGTGATTCTAGAGGGGGTGCCCCCTTCCAGCTTGATGGCATCCATCCCACCCTCCTTGAGTAATCTCACCGCCGTGTGCACAGCCTGTCCTGCCATCAATCCAAGATCAACAAGAGACGATTTCCTTTTTTCTTTTTTTGTCAGAGAGCGCGTGAGAGAGAGGCAGAGACCTGGGAAGGGGAGGACTCGTAGGAGCCGAAGGGGAGGTCGCCAACGAGGAGAGGGTGGGAGGCACCGCGGCTAACGACGCGGCAGTGGACGAGCATCTCGTCGAGGCAGGGAATTCTTTCTTGAATTAGGGGTGTCGTATGTCTTGAAACTGGGGTGTCGTGGGTCTTGAACTAGGGGTGTCGTGGGTCTTGAACTAAGGGTGTCGTGGGTCTTGAACTAGGGGTGTCGTGGGTCTTGAACTGGGGTGTCGTGGGTCTTGAACTAAGGGTGTCGTGGGTCTTGAACTAGGGTGTCATGGGTCTTTACTGGGGGTGTCATGGGTCTTGAACTAGAGGTGTCGTGGGTCTTGAACTGGGGTGTCGTGGGTCTTGAACTAGGGGTTCGTGGGTCTTGAACTGGGGTGTCGTGTGTCTTGAACTGGGGTATCGTGGGTCTTGAACTAGGGTGTCATGGGTCTTGAACTGGGGGTGTCATGGGTCTTGAACTAGGGTGTCATGGGTCTTGAACTAGGGTGTCGTGGGTCTTGAACTAAGGTGTCGTGGGTCTTGAACTAGGGGTGTCGTGGGTCTTGAACTGGGGTGTCCTGGGTTTTGAACTAGGGTGTCGTGGGTCTTGAACTGGGGTGTCGTGGGTCTTAAAAGGGTGTCGTGGGTCTTAAACTGGGGTGTCGTGGGTCTTGAACTGGGGGTGTCGTGGGTTTCCAACTAGGGTGTCGTGGGTTTAAACTGATGCTTTGTCTTAAGGTTTTGAACTAGGGTGTCGTGGGTTATGAACTAGGGTGTCGTGGTTTCTTCGTGGTGATGCTTTGTCTTAAGGTTATGAACTAGGGTGGGTTTCCAACTAGGGTGTCGTGGGTTTAAACTGATGCTTTGTCTTAAGGTTTTGAACTAGGGTGTCGTGGGTTATGAACTAGGGTGTCGTGGGTTTCCAACTAGGGTGTCGTGGGTTTGAACTGATGCTTTGTCTTAAGGTTTTGAACTAGGGTGTCATGGGTTATGAACTAGGGTATCGTGGGTTTCCAACTAGGGTGTCGTGGGTTTGAACTGATGCTTTGTCTTAAGGTTTTGAACTAGGGTGTCGTGGGTTATGAACCAGGGTGTCGTGGGTTTCCAGCTAGGGTGTCGTGGGTTTAAACTGATGCTTTGTCTTAAAGTTTTGAACTAGGATGTCGTCTGGCAGAGCTTTGCCACTCCTTCGGATACTCTTCTTCCAGGCCAGAACCTTACGATTTTTTATCAGCAAAATCCAAATAAGATGGCGGGTTGAAGTAGGCTGGAGGGAAAGGGCATTTTCGTCTTCACACCAATAGTAAAAGGCTGAACGACTTTTAATGGATGTACGATCAAAAAGTAATATATCTTCCTGCTATTCTGTCCCATCGTGTCAGGCCACATAGGAGCCACGTGGACCAATCGGAAGAGGCGGTGCAGCCCACGTAGGCCTTGCTGCACCGGGAGCGGTGTACAAAGTGTTTTCCTTTCTGGATTTGGTCCCTCTCCGCGGTGGTTTGTTTCCCTGTTAATGTGGCCCGCTGTTTTTATTTGTTTCAAGCTCGAGTCTCTTGAAAAGATGACGTTTTTCTGCGCTTATGACTGGTTCAAAGAAGGATTTTTTTTCCTTCTTTTTTTTTTGACGGGGGGCTGGGAGAGGATTTCTATTCGTGCAAGTAGAGGAATGTCAATAGATTGCTTGCGTATGTTTGACGGTGGCTGGTGACAAATCTACGGCTGTTTAAGGAAATGTAGGATTTTGGTGGTGATGTGTAACTCTCGGGATCTTAATTACCTGATTCGTGAGATTTAGCGTAGGATTTTTGGGACGGGTAACGCTCGGGATTCCTGCGGTTACACATGGCGGTTAAGTTTTCAATTCCGCGTAACGAATGGGTTTCTGAAGTGAGGCTCCTTTAGAAAATTCTTTGCCATCCTCCTAATGCCTACGAGAGAGAGAGAGAGAGGAGGGAAGTACAGAGATCTCAGCTACGCCTCTCTCGCGGCTCCATCCGGATCTCGATCGACCTTCCCGCGATTACCCGCGATTAGCGAAGAAGCTGGCGGAAACCTGGAAGCGGCTCTTCTCGGCGCGAGGCGGCGGAGGGCGGCTGCCGGCATACGGCCTAGGGCTGCTGGTGGACTCTAGTAGGGGGGAATTCCAAGGTCACCACATGGGCATGGACGGCTGCCGCCGCACCAACCCCTTCCGCCTCTGCTCTGGCCTCAAGGTCCTCGGCTACTTCATGATCCTCCTTGTCGCCGCCATCATCGCCCTTTCCTACTACGCCGTCGTCGTCATCGCCTGGGGCCTGCGCCTCTTCCATGGCGGCCTCACCTCCCTCCTTGCCTTCTCCATCATCATCGCCTTCCATCTCCTGCTTGCTTTGTTAATATGGAGTTATTGTAGGGTAGCTTTTATTGATCCTGTTCCGTTCCTCTAAATTGGAGACCACCGCTTGAAAAAGAGAACTTGGAAGTGGGAAGAAGTTCTGTGACATCGTCTGATTATGTTTCTCCTAACACCAGGGCATTTGCATGCATGGTCTGGTTCAGAGGGGTTGGAAAGAAGACCAACCATAGGCTACTGCAGTCGCTGTCAAAATAGCAAACCTCCACGATGCCATCACTGTTCTGTTTGACAAAGATGTGTCCTGAAGATGGATCATCATTGTGTATGGGTTGTCAATTGTGTTGGAGCTATAGAGGCACAATTTGCCCAGATAGGAACTGCAGCCATCTTCAGAACATTTCTAACATCTCGAGATCCAGGACCTCTTCTTATGCCCAAGGAAGACTGGAATCTGCCTGAGAATTTTCCATTGCCAGTGCTTTCTTTGATCTTAGAAGAGGACATCAACTACTATGCAAGCAAATTTGACAAGTCTGGCTTTACCGCGCTAGTCAACTATTATCGATGCCTTAACCTAAATTGGGATCTGACAGCACCATGGACTGGAGCACAAATAAAAGTGCCAGTTAAATTTATCGTGGGAGACTTGGATTTGACTTACCATTACCCAGGTGCCCAGTGGTCCATGTAGCTGATTTATCACCTTGGATTTGTGTATTGAGGTAAGTAAGTCAAATATAATAATTTCATAAATTATAAATGGTTGTATTTATAGTTTTATGCATATTTATGAAATAGAGTTTTATTGATTATTTTGGGAATTGGCAAGCTGTACCATGTGTATCTAATTGTATATTTGCTATAATAGTTGATATTATTTACAAAGTGAATTGATTATATGCAATGGTTAAAAATGCACAAACCATTGTTTGTGTTATAAGAGAAATTATGCTTATGATGATGCATAATATGTGACATGCATGTGTAAAATGATTTGAATTATATTTATGTGTCGCCGCGGTTCTCCTTTGATATGGCATGTGGGGGCCACGCACATCTAGAGGATGTGTGCTTATTGATATGGCATGTGGAGGTCACGCACATCTAGAGGATGTGTGCTGATTGATATGGCATGTGGAGGCCACGCACATCTAGATGATGTGTGCTGATTGATATGGCATGTGGAGGCTACGCACATCTAGAGGATGTGTGCAGATTGATGAAGGCATTGCAGGGCCGTGGGACACATATGATAAATATGACAATAATTAAATATAAATAGTGGATTTGAATTATATTTATATATATCACCGCGGTTCTCCTTTGATATGGCATGTGAAGGCCACGCATATCTAGAAAATGTGTGCTGTGCTGATTGATATGGCATGTGGAGGCCACGCACTCTAGAGGATGTGTGCAGATTGATGAAGGCATTGCAGGGCCATGGGACACATATGATATAATATGACAATGATTAAATATAAATAGTGAATTTGAATTATATTTATATGTATCACCGTGGTTCTCCTTAGATATGGCATGTGGAGGCCACGCACATCTAGAAGATGTGTGCTGATTGATATGGCATGTGGAGGCCACGCACATCTAGAGGATGTGTGCAGATTGATGGAGGCATTGCAGGGCCGTGGGACACATATAATATAATATGATAATGATTAAATATAAATAGTGGATTTGTTTACAATGCATATTCTGGTATTTATTTTATAAGCTTCCATGATTATTTTGACTTAATGATATGCATGATTATGATAGCATATTATTTAAATTGGAAGTTTCTATGAAAATTATGACTTGATAATATCTTGAGAGATAAGATGATATATGACTATTTTATGTCATTATTATAGGCTTACTTATTGAGTGTGAGGTCATGTAAATCTCATAATGTTTTTCAGAGCCTCGGGATTGAAGATGAAATTATGGGGTAGATGGAGCTCCAGTTAAATAAAATAGTTCCATAGTATTGATGTAACCCCAGTAATATTTGTGTAGGGCTTGTAGCCCAAAACTTATATTAGTGGTTTGTAATAAAGTATGGATTTGGATTGACTTATTATACTTATTGCCTTATAATGATCGATGTGTAAATTTTGGGACGCCTTGCATGCCCGGCATGCGGCGGGTTGTCATCCTAGCTCAAAATTTTTGAGTCTGAGACGTGACATGATGCTTGGATGATGCAGGACACAAAGGGGCTTTGTGGGGAGCTTGATGGTGGGCTTCTTCTCTTTCTCCGTTTGGGTTTTCTCCGCTTCAAAGATCTTCCTCTATTTTTTCAGAAGGAAGGTGTCGAATTGGAGAAACAAAGTTCATGATAAGCTATGGCATGCTTGCAAGTTTAGGTGGGATGGGTTAGCGTTATTTATGGGATGGTCATTCGTATTCTGATGTGTTTAGATGTTGCTGTGTTAGCTAGTCTTTCCGATGTTAGGTGGTGTTGTCTAATTTTGAGCTCCAAATTCAAACAAGCTGAATATGAGACAGACCGAACACACTAGTATTTGGATTGATATAGCTCAATGGAAGAAAATTAAAACCCCCCAAAGAAAACGCCTTGACCCCTTCTGTTCCATCTCTCTCTTGAATGTTCCGAATCATTCACCCAAACTTCCAGTCCTCCTCTCCTGAGCTCCAAATCAACACAACCTCCTCTAACTTGGACATTGCTGCCAGATCTCTTACCTCATGGTCCTATGACAGCTAGTGCTCTCCCTCTTAGTCTCTCGAACTCTATGGCCCAACATCAAAATGAGCCAAGCTTTTCTCAAAGCTGATCCAAGCTTGAGCTAGTCATCTAGAATTTTCAGCTGAAATTGAGTTAGATTGAGATGCCCTCCCTAACCCTGAACACCTTTTGACTACTCATTGGAACCAACCTCCACTGTTTTGTGCAAAGTAGCACATGCCTCCAAAACTATTCCCTGAAGTTGATTTTCTCCAATGACATCAGAAAATAGGTTCAGATCTTTTCCATGGGGGATGCCCTCATCATTCAACTCTAGAGTTCACTGATAGGATGAGGATAACCCATAAACAGAATCAGATTGAAGAAATCTTATTGAAAAAACAAAAGGCCAACAGAAGTTAAATTTAATGAGACTTAAACCAAAAGAAGGAGGGTATAGAATTTTTTGCGTAAAAAATTGTAACAACAAAATGTTCTTAGAAAATAAAGTTCATAAAGCTATTACAGAATTTGACAGAGACAAGTAGCCAGAGAGACGAGAACACTAGTGTGACTCTATTTCAACATTAATATAAAATATTTAGGATAATTCAATATTGATACTTGCACGGTTTTGATAGTTATAATATTGATGCTTGTAAATTTTGATACATGTAATATTGATACTTGTTAATTTTGATATATGAATACTAATACTTGTCATAATGATACTTGTAAATTTTTATGATAATTTTGATATATGAATACTAATACTTGTTATGTTGATACACAGACATCAGAACACAACAGGCCGCGGATCGATAGCAGATGCATAAGATGCGGGAGTTAGATCGCCTGATGTCACAAAACACAGCATTTTCACTCTCTAATACATCCCGGCCTTCACCATAAAACACAGCATTTTCACTCTCTAATACATCCCGGCCTTCACCACGTGATCCATCGCAGGACGATTGATGCTATTTTTATTTTTTTATTTTGTATACATTATTGTTATTTATGTTTAATTTATGTAATGGATCGAAACTTATTTACTCTACTTTAATAGAAAATTTCAGACTTTTTTTACAATTTGAATGTCTATTTAGCAAATTAGCACTAGGAGCTATTTTAAATTACCATGTCTCTTTTATAGCATGAATTGTATTTGTATAAGCAGGTTTAAATTCTACTTTTCAACTAATTATTAAAAAAATATTAATATTGCGATGCCCTAGTGACGCATAATTGAGTCGCTAACCCTAGACCCAAAATAGCGATTGCTAAATAGCGATGCATTAATGTATCACAAATGTGTGCGTTGCTATTTAGCGATGCACTCACAAATGCGTCGCTATTTAGTGATACATTTATGATGCAATAATGCATCACTATTTAGTGAATGAGTGTAGCGTTACAAAATACCAACCTGCATTAGCGATGCATTCTGTGTGTTGCTAAATAGTGATGCATTTGTGACGCATGAACCTTTATCGATGGATCATTTAGCAACGAGGCTTTGGCGTCGCTAAACTTAATTAGCGACGTATTTCTTATGTTTAGCAACGCATTTTGGGCGTCGCTAAAAGTTAAATTTCTTGTAGTACAGGATAAATTAATTTCAACATTTTATTTTAAATCTAATTTTGATGTGATTTTAAATTTAAATATTGAAATAGTTTTATATATTTTTTAGATGAATTAATTGAAGCAACATGTTGCCAAAGTGACATTTCTTGTGAAAATTAATTTATTTTAAAATATAAACGGTTATGTGGATGTAACTTATATGAATATTTATCTACCAAAGGAAGGTAAATATTTAACAAAATTGCATGTACACCTATGGTAATAAATACATGGTGATTATTTCGTTTTACATATGAATAATAAATCGACCCAAAGAAAGATTTATTATTCGATATGTTATTTATCATCAGTATTTGATTATACACCAATATATCATTTACAAGTTAATATTTTATCCAAAGATGAAATATTGATGGAGTGTCTGGTATCTTGAGATGGGGTTTATCTTTATTTGAATTTATTTATTTGCTTTAAAGACTTATGTGAGCTTGTTTTGTTTATTTGTTATTATTCTCTATTCAGCTATTTAGCATCAATTTAATTCCTATGCTAAATGACTCTAACGTCAAGTCATGGCAAGAGAATCTCATGATAGTTCTCGAAGTTATGGATCTCGACCTTACTTTAAGGATTGATGCTCCCTACCTTTTACGAATAAAAGTATCTCTGATCAAAAAAGGGAGATGAAAAGGTGGGAGAGATCAAATCGCATGTGTATGCTGATCATGAAGAAAGCCATTTCAAAAGCATTCAAGGGGACAATGTCTGAAGAAATCACTATGGCTAGGGATTTTCTTTTAGATATTGAAAAGAGGTTTGTCAAGAACGAAAAGGCTGAAATTGGTATGCTCTTGACAAGCCTGATTTCAATGAGGTATAAAGGTAAAGGTAACATCGGGGAATACATCATAGAGATATCTCATCTTGCTTCAAATTGAATGCACTTAAGCTTAAACTCTTAAGGATTTGTTAGTGTATCTGGGTTTTTGATCTCTTTTGCCATAGTTTAACTAGTTTAAGGTGAGCTATAACTGTTAGAAAGAGACTTGATCTCTGAATGAGCTCATATCACACTGTGTTCAGGAAGAGGAAAGGTTAAAGTAAGATAAGACAGAGAGTGCTCACCTGGCCTCAACCCCTAAGAATAAGGGCAAGGAAAATAAAGAAAGAAGGATAAGGAAGTTGTAGATACAGCACCTCATAAGAAATAACAAAAGAAACCGGCTAACTCGGGCAGTATTGATTGTTTCTTCTATGAAGCTAAAGGGCATAAAAAGAAACAATGCACAACTATCATGCTTGGTGTGCTAAGAAAGGTGTGCTTCTTAATTTGGTTTATTCTGAGGTTAATTTAACTTAAGTACCTAAGCACATGTGGTAGATAAATTTTGGTGCAACAACTCACATCAGCGTATCTATGCAGGGTTGCCTGAGTTGTCGAAAGTCAAGTGATGGTGAAAGATACATCTATATGGGCGATGGGAAGACAGTTCAAGTAGAGGTAATAGAAAATTTTAGATTATTGTTAAAGATTGGATTTTATTTGAATTTGATGAAAGATTTATTGTACCATCTTTTAGATGGAATTTAATTTCTATTTCTACTTTGGACAAATATGGTTATTCTTGTTCATTTGGGAATGGAAAATTTAGTTTGTTTCATGATTCAAAATTGGTTGGTTCTGGTTCTTTGTTAGATTATAATAATCTTTATTTAATTGATACAATTTCCTCATTTAATGAATTCCTGCAATTAAGTACATGAAGTGTAAAGAGAAAATTAACCAATGAAAATTAGCTACGTTAGGGCACAAGAGCTTATGTCATATCTCTAGACGAAAAATAGAGAGATTTGTATCCGACAAAATTCTAGATCCCTTAGATTTCACAGATTTTGATGTCTATGTTAATTATATAAAGGAAAAATAAACCAACAAAAGAAGATTTGAAGCCAATAGGATTTTAAACGTCTTAGAACTTATGCATATAGATATTTGTGGGCTATTCCCTATGGTTGCTTGGAATGGTCAATAATATTTTATAACATTCATAGATGATTTCTCTAAATATGGCTACATATATCTCATTCATGAAAAGGCACAGTCGGTGGATGTGTTCAAAAATTATAAGGCTGAAGTTGAGAACCAACTCAGCAAAAGAATCAAAAGCGTCAGGTCTGACTGTGGTGGTGAGTACTATGAAAAATATGACAGTTCAGGTGAACAATGACCAGGACTATTTGCTAAGTTCCTAGATGAATGAGGTACCGTCCCATAGTACCTTATGCCGGGTTTGCCTACTTTGAATGGTGTTGCTAAAAGACGAAATAGAATGCTTAAGGATATGATGAGGAGTATGGTTTGTAATTCCACCTTAACAGAATCAGTCTGGAGCGAAGTACTTAAAACTGCAACATATATTCTTAATAGAGTTCTAACTAAAGCAACTGACAAAACCCCTTATAAACTTTAAACAAGCAAGAAGCCTAGTCTAAAGCACCTGCATATTTGGGGATATCCAGCTGAGGCAATGCCTTATAGGCCTAATTAAAAGAAACTGGACTCAAGGATGGTAAGTTGCTATTTTATTGGATACTCCAAAAGATCTAGGGGTTACAAATTTTATGATCCCATAACTAGGTAGATTTTTGAGTCAGAAAATGCCCGGTTCTTTGAGGATGTAAAGTTTGCATGGAAAGATATAGTTAGAAACTTTATCTTTAAAGAGGAATGCATTGACATTCCCACAGGTGTTATTGGCATTGATCAGGATTTCATTCCTGATCTTGTTCAAGATACAACAGGTCAAGATAATGTTTCCAGAAGAACAAACTATAGCACCTCAAGAACCTATGCCATTAAGGAGATCCATTAGAGAGAGGAGAAGTGCAGTGCCAGATGATTACATTGTATTTCTCTAAGAACATGAGGTAGGCATTGGAGTGATGAAAGATGATCCGATCAACTTCTATCAAGCCATGGAAAGTTCTAACTCTTAGAAGTGGATTGATGCCATGAATGAAGAGATTAAGTCTATGAAGGACAATGACATATGGGATCTTATCCCATTGCCAGAAGATGCGAAACCTATTGGTTGTAAATGGATATTTAAAACTAAGAGGATTCAAAAGGAGATGTATAAAGGTACAAGGCTCATGTTGTCACTAATAGAGGTGGGCACCGGGCCATGCCACCCATGGATGAGCTTGGGCCGGTATGGCTCATCGGGGCCTGATAAAAAATTTAAATAAAAAATATTTTGTTAATAAATTAAAAGATTATTGGAAATAAAAATTTATTAATATAAAGCCACCTTAATGGTAAGGATTTGGCATAGTCCTCTACCAGATTATTAATTTAAAATCAAAATGGTACATGAAGAGATGGGGGCTAGGCCTGACCTCCACAATAAAATAAGAAAAGAAAAAAATAGAGATAACTCTTTTTAACAAATAAAAAAATAAAAATATATAATTATAAAAATAAAATGACTCACTCATCGGTAGTATTTGTGTCATCATCTTCGCGGTTAAGTTATGTTCACCTTTATCTTGAAGCCTCGCCTCAGCATCCAACCAATCTTTAAAGCAGAAAAGCATCTCAACCGTCATCCTACTTCTCTTTTCGTCTAGAACACACTGACCTGCACTGAAGGCGAATTCCAATGCTACTGTAACATCGACACGTTAAAATATTCGTGCAATGGTAGGCATAACAGGATATTAATTTTAACACTCTTTCACCAAGCTAATACATCTAGATTTTTTATTTGATCTTCATCATATGCAGAATAAAGATCATTTCGTAAATAAAATTTTAATTATTATATAAAAAATATTTTTTAAGTTTATTATTGCTATTATTTTGACTAAAATGACAATATCAACTCCATGCCTTTTATTTATTTGTAAGAATGTATTATAATATATATATATTAATAAAATAAGTACATAATAAAAATTTAGTACTTTGTGTTATTTGGTGTTGTTTATGAAACTATGGGCTATTATTGTACATTTTGACATTCCATATGCAATATTGTTTTATAAAATTTTCAAATCATGAATTTAAAAAATTTAAATTTTAATATAATTATAATTTTTTACATTGATAATTTTATCTTCATTCTAAAGATATGAGAGTCAAATTTATATTTTTTTCATGCATAATCACCTCTAATTACATATAAGAAACTATTTTTAAAAATATTTTTTATGCAACTAAACGTATAAAAAGTTAAAAATGGCCTTTGGATAACTTTTGCTTAAAAATTTATATTATTTAAGAAAATAACAAAGGAGTAAAACTCAATTATTTTATTTGCAGCAATTACGAGAATCTCATCCGTGTATTCGAGCACCAAGGGTCTCTGGGTGGTCAAGGCTATCTTGATAACTTCATCTAAAGAACAAAAAATTACAAGAGACAATAAGATATCTATTGTTGAAAGATGCCAACCCAATCCTCTGTCACCTGGTAGAAATTATTTTTAAAAAATAAAAAGACTACCACAATTTTGTAAAAAAAAAATTATTTGCCTTGATTAAAAAATAAAAAGACTAAGCCACTAATTTTGTAAAAAAAAATTACCCATGCACGACCCACATGGGCCGTGCTTGGCCCAGCATGGCCTGTGGCCCAAAATGGCCACGTGCTGTACCGGCCGCCAAAAATATTTAACAGGCCATGCCCGGCCCGGCCCGTTAAATTGGTCGGCCCAGCGGGCCTAGGCCATGTCGTGCCAAGCACGGCCCAGTGCCCACCTTTAGTCACTAAGGACTTTACGCAGAAAGAAAGCATCGATTATAAAGAGACTTTTTTTTTCGATTTCTTCGAAAGACTCTTTCAAGATTATAATGGCACACTACAAGAGAATAATAGAATAGTAACGAAAATTAGCGACGGATCTACATTTATAGCAAATAGCTTCGGATCAGCGATAGATCGATAAGTGAAAATAGTAAATTTTTTAAAAATCTAGCATTAGAATTAGCAACGGCTTAGCGATGAAATTGCTATAGGAAATTTCGTCGCTAAATGTTATAGCTAATTATGGCGACAAGACATGGCATGAGCAATTGCGATGGTATAAAGAAGGTTTTGCGATGAAAAGCAGCCATCACTACATTTACTGATGGAAGTTGTCCATCGCTACAATAGTGACGAATAACTTCCATCGTAACAAAAAATTTCTGCAGAGTTAGTGACAAAAATTTTGTTGCTAAAATTAATGACAAAAAATTTCCATCGCTAACATTAGCGACGGAAATTTTTTTATCACTTTTAGCGACAAAAATTTGCCATTGCTAAAATTAGCGACGAAAAATTCATCGCTAATTATGCTGAAATAATTTAGCGATGGATTTTTGCTATCGCTAGATTGAGCAACAGTTGTGTACATCGCTAGATTTAGTGACGGTCATAGTCTGTCGCTAAAACCCTTAAAACCCTTTTCCTCAATCCTGATTTTATTTTACCCTGCCGCTCCCTCTCTCTTCTTTGCAGCGCCTCAATCTCACCTCTAGCGCTCAAATCTCGCCTCATCCGTCATCTCGCTCTACCATGCCCTACTCCTCCGGTTAATCAAAGAGGGATAGAAGAGGACTATGACTCTATGCCCTTCTTTGACCTGAGATTTTTGATAATCTTTTTTTTTCTTTTTTTTATTTTTGATGAGAGCGGAGGGGAGCAAACCCGTGTAATTAATTTTTACTTTTATTTATCCGCTTGCTTTTAATTTGAGAAAAGAAAAGAAAAAAAAAAAAAAATCGGACGTCAATGCTGCAATCCTTTCTTTTCTTTTCCTTTTTTTTTAAGATTATTTCAATAAAACTCCTGATTAATTAATTTTTTTATTTTTTATTTTAAAAAACTTTCTTTTTCTTTTGGTTTTCTATTTTGCCAGTTTGATTGTTAAGATGCCAATTGCCAACAAGGATGACTTACAGAATTGTAAACTTGCCAAATCAACATCATTTTAATTAGAGTAGTACCAGACCAAGCATTCACTTACACATTATAAACTTTGTTGGAATTCTGCACTGAGAAAAGTCAACACCCTACAAGTCTGTTATGACTTAGGAATTCACTCGATCAGATATTGGTGCCATGGCAAAAGTCAATACCCTACAAGTCAAAATAGTACTTACAAAAATAATGATCGCCCATTGACGACTGTCCTTCATTTGAAAAAACAGAGCTTTTTAGAATTTTGGGAAACAATTTGTCAACCATCACGTCCAATTATAACAAATTCTAATGAAGAAATCATAACAGTAATTGCAAAAATAATGGCTTGACTAAGTTAATTAAGAAAACAAAGGTAACTTACACAGAAGCTGCAGAGACGGGACAAGGAATTACTACAAGGAAACATTGGACTAACCACCATGGTAACACAAGAAGAAAATTATAATCTATATTTTAAAAAAATAAAGAGAGAATTAATTAATTAATTAAATGAATTCTTTTTTATATACAGTGAACCATTTAGTCTAGTTGCGATGCCTGCAAGATAGCTCCATAATTCTTATATGTATTGGGTTTTAAGTTAATTTGGTTTTAGCTATGTTGCTCCTCTTTCGCAATTAGTTTCTATTAGTAAATAAAGATTTGACCTGACTAGATGGGCCTGGGCCAACTGAAGAGCTATACATGAACAAATTAATAGGCATCATGAAAAATGATAATCAAATTAATGAACAAATAAAGCCAACAAATGAATCAAAGTGAGAAAATAAAAATTAAATTAACTAGGTACCATTTCAATTAGTCGTTATATATGTAAAATAATAGAAACTATTATTTGTATAAAATAAAATTGATACTATTCCAATTAGTCATTATACATGTAAAAATTAACTATCTCATATTTAAGAAAACTTGGTTCAAAATACTAATCTATATATGTTCACTGATTTAGTTAGAATTATATATAAAAAATGAGATTGGATCATTAGTGGATGTATAAATGGTTAAAAAATGGCCTTTTAAATTCGGAGTTCATGACTGGTATGAGATAATTCATAGAATTTGCATGCAGTCATCCAGAAATGATGGACAATGATAGGATAAGGTGTTCATGTAACCATCGCAAGTGTCAGAATCGCATGTTTCATGAAGTGAATACAGTTAAGTTGCATTTGTATAGAAATGGTTTTGTATCGGATTATTATTATTGGACTTTACATTGGGAACAAGCAGTTGGGATTAACTTGAATTACAATGTCGATTAGGATAAACTTGAATTACAATGTCAATTATATGGATGAAGGTTCTGCTGCATTTCATCATACATAATCATCCAATTGGTACCATTCCATGGTTATGGATGCAGCTGGTCTTGCATTCAATCCAACTTATTACATGAAAGAAACATCGAATCCGAGGCCTATAAGTTTTATGATATGCTTAGGGCTGTAGATGAGGACTTATACCCTAGATGTAGAAATCATTCATAGTTATTGTTTGTTGCTCAATTGATGCATATGAAGTCAGAACACCATATGTCTGAACATAATTTTGATGACATGGTTCGATTAATGAAAGAGATTACTCCTGAAGGAAGTCTGGTGCCTGAAAACATTTATATAACAAAGCAGTTAGTACAAGAAATAGGTCTTCTGATTGAAAAGATTCATTGTTGTAAAAATGGATGCATAATATACTGGGGTGAAAACAGAATGTTGACTACTTGTAAGTTTTGTGGTCATCCTCGGTGCAAGAGGCAACGTCGAGGTAGCAAAACAATGATTCTTGATAAGAAGATGTACTACTTTCCTCTCACTTCCAGATTGCAAAGATTGTTTGCATCAAATGCCACAGCAGCGAAAATGAGATGGCATGCTAAGCATGAAATTGAAGATGGGGTTATGTGCCAACCTTCCGATTCCCCTGCATGGCAACATTTTAATGATAACCATCCAGAATTTGCATCAGAGACTCAAAATGTTTGATTAGGTCTTTCCACTGATGGTTTTCAACCATTTGGGCAATCTGGACAATAGTATTCTTCTTGGCCGATTATTGTGACTCCATACAATTTGTCCACCTTGGTTATGTATGAACGATGCTTACATGTTCTTAATTGTATTGATTCCTGGGCCAACTAACCCTAAGGATAAGTTGGATGTTTACTTACAACCATAGATATCAAAACTTAATTATTTATGGCTTGATGGTGTGCTGACTTATGATATTTCATTGAAACAAAATGTTCAAATGTGTGCTACTTTTATGTGGACAATTAGTGACTTTCCTGCATATACGATGTTGTCTGGGTGGAGTACTGCTGGAAGGTTAGCTTGTCCTTATTGTATGAATCAGACATGTGCTTTTACTCTTTTAGAGAGTAGAAAATAGTCATAATTTGATAACCACCGTACGTTCTTACCTCAAGACCATCCATTCCAACGGAACAAAACATCATTCATAAAGAATAAGATAGTGACTAAAGAAGTACCCCCTATTAGATTTGGAAGTAAAATATTATTTGAGATTGATCGATTGGGTTTGAAGAAGGTAACATAATAGGATGCCAAGTTAACTAATGGCCCTATTTGCAAGCAATGTGGTTGGAGGAAGAGAAGTATCTTTTGGGATTTGCCTTATTGGAGTACCCTTCTAATTTGGCACAACTTAGATATAATGCATATTGAAAAAAATGTATTTGATAATGTGTTTAACACTATAATGAATGTTGATGGGAAAACAAAAGATATATACAAATCTCGAAAAGAGTTGAATGCATACTATCACCAGCTAGAATTGGAATGAGATTCTGTAGGGGGAAATATCCTAAAGCTTGTTACATGCTAGATCGATAATCAATCAAAATCACTCTTGTGTGAATGGCTAAGAAATTTGAGATTCTCCGATAGTTATATGTCAAATATAGCTAGATATGTTGATATGAGGAAACTTAAGTTGTTTAGGATGAAAAGCCATAATTGTCATGTGTTTATGCAGCGTTTAATACCTATTGCATTTTATGAACTACTTCCAAACAATGTTTGGAAGGCATTAATAGAATTAAGCATGTTTTTTTAAGGATTTAACATCTATTATTATAACCAATGATGATGTATATGGCACAGCTTGAAGAAGAGATTCTTATTATTTTTTGGAAGCTTGAGCATATATTCCGTCCAAGTTTCTTTGATTCTATGGAACATCTATCGGTAGACTTGTCATATAAAGCAAGAATAGCAGGATACCGATAGATGTATCCTTTTAGAAGGTAATATATGATAACTTATTGATTGCATACCATTATTACTGTTGTTAGATTTATCGTACTTGTAAATTTTATGTCTTAGGTACCTTGACAGTTAAAAAATAATGTTTGAAATAAAGCTATAGTTGAAGGTTCAATATATAATGCTTATTTAGTATAAAAAGCTTCATTATTTTGTTCTCACTATTTTGAGAATCATGTGAATACAAGGCACCAAAAAGTGCCATGAAATGATGACAGTGGTCAAAAGAGGAGAGAAGAATATAAGGGCAACTTATCCATATTCACACAACCAGGCCGAGCCTTTGGAAAGAATAAATCTCGATTTCTAATAGAGGAAGAATATGCTGTTGCACAATCATACATTCTTCTAAATTCTACATAAGTGGAACCTTTAAGTAAGTCATAAACTCCTAATAAATGTTAACATTTTCATTTGAGCATTGGATAAATTAAAAAAATTAATTAATGTTTGTTATTGTACCTTAAAGAGTTTATATTGAAGAGCTGACGCAAACTCTACCAAACATTACCACTCAAGAGGTTGATGCTAAATTTGAAAAAGAATTCCAAAAGTTGGTTTAATAAATATATGAGTACTGATTATCTTTCAAATATATTCTTTTGACAATTAACATGAATTCTGCTTTATTGTTAGCTTACACAATTCATAACATTTGTTTTAGGCACACAATCAATTGAGCAATATATCCAATCAGTTCATAAAGGACTTAGCAAAAGGTCCATTACCCAAAATTATGTCTTACTTGGCCTATTATGATAATGGATACAAATTTCACATTGAAGTGTATGGATCTGGTAAAGCTACAATGAATAGTGGTGTATGCATAAAAGGCTCAAACTACAATGCAAGTGAATGCGACTATTATGGTTGGTTGATTGAAGTTGTGTAGTTGGAGTACCCTGCATTACCAATTAAGAGAACTGTGCTATTCAAGTGTGAGTGGTTTGATCCAACGCTAAATATGGGTACAAAGCATCCATAGTATAAGTTGGCCGAGGTGAATCAAAAATGTAGATTTAATAGGTATGAACCATTTGTTATGGCAGTTCAAGCATGTCAAGTAAATTTTATGGCATATCCAAGTGTCGGACATGAAAGAAGTGAGTAGTTGGTTATTTGCAAAATTAAAGCAAAGGCTAAATATGAAATTCCACAAGCAAATCAATTAGTCAACTTTCTAATGTATCACCAGCTTTTCAAGAAGATGGCATTGATAGTCATTATATAGATATTGAAAATGATGAAAGTGACAAATTAGTTGATGCAACAGGTGCATATATTGACATCGAAGAGGATAATGAAAAAGAAGAAGAGCCTGAGCTTCAATTTGAATCACATGCTGATGACGAAGAAATTGATGAGGATGAGTGAGATTCTTACGATCATGATAGTGATTAGGCAAAATATTTAAACCAAAGATGCTATTTTCTTTTTTTTGTTATGCACTATTCACAATGCTTAATCACTTGAGATGTGTTTATAAATTGCTACATCAGTCTTGCTTTTATTATTGTTATTCTTTTTAAGTAGCAATCGATATTTGTATTCATTGTTGCTTTTAATAGTGTTTATTGTTACCGGGTGACTAATATGCATATGGGTCGTACATCATCCGAAGATATATTACATGGTAGAGGCAGAGATTTTACAAATTGAGGAGAGCGATCAATGCAGAAGAGCAGTTTCTTATCAGCTCCTCCATCAGCAAATATGTCGATCTTAGGGGGTTCTACATCAGCATATCCTACAGCACATCCTACTACATCATCTGCTCCAGTTGGTTCAGCCCTACATGTACAATCTGAGGCATCGATGACAGAGTTGACCAATGGTAGACGATGACTCAATCTCGATCCTGGAAGGTAATAATACTATTATAATTTTTTAAAATCTTTTCATTCATCATTTAGTCTATGTTTGAAGTATTGTTTATCTATGTTTTATGCATAGTGGGAGTTTTTTCAGTCTCATGCGGCTTCTGTGGCTATCACCCGTAGTTTTTTGCTCCGTTTGAGTGACAAAGGACATGCATGAAAGACTGTGCCTAACAACGTGAGGGACTTCTATTGGCTTGAGTTTTAGGTTAAATTCCAATAATTAAGTTAAAATATGATAAGGTGCAAATGGCTTTGTTAAAAATTTATTTCTTATGTTTGATTGGTTGTTTGAGACATCATAAATGAGGTCAGATTACTCATAATGTAGTCGAAACTTTGCCAAAATTTTAGTTTGATATTAAATATTTAATCTCTCTTGTGCTTGATTGGTTGATAGAGGTCTCATACTTGAGGTCATGTTATTAATGTTATAGATGAAATTCTGTCAAAATTTCAATTTGATATTAAATATGTAATATGTCTTGTGCTTGATTGGTTGTTACATGCCTTGTACTATGATAAGTCTATTTATTATTCCAATTTAATCATTAAAATAAATATTAATTACTTTAAATTTATTAAGAATTGATATTTTTTATGGATGTTTGCAGAAAAAGAAGCCTATAGATGGAAAGAGCTCGATTTTTGGAGTCAAACTATGTAGATGATACTCAAATCAGGACTCTATTTGCCCAAAAAGAAAGAAAGAGATGATTTTGCATGATTCTCAGTGCAAACTAAAGCAGGTAATATAAAACGGATGGTTGAGGAGTTTTCTCACGATATCTAAACAATCTTGAACCCGATTGACTTCAACGTTGACTGAGAGGAAGCCCTAGACAAACTCTATAACAAGAGGAGTTTCTACAAAGCTCTTTTTATTCTTCTTTTATTTAGATTATTATATTTAGACCTAGGAGAGAAAAATTATGGAGAGAACATTGGTGGCAGCAATGCGTGGTCAAATTCCTTCAACTTGAGATGATGATAAAGCCTGTCTCTTTCTTTTTATTCTTAATTTCTATGCAATAAAAATTATGCTCTTCTTTATTATATTTTTTGAGTTATTTTTCATATCGAGGTTTTGATCTGGCATACACAACCTATACCCTCATTGACGCACCAAGATCTTATGATACGGTACGTGCCTAAGAGAGATAGATTAAAGTATGGTAGTTTAGACCCCTAATTTTGTAAATAATTAGATAGTTTATACTCTAAGCCGATGTGTTGTGATCTCCTAAAATGGCCCATGCCCGATAAGAGATAAATTATTTTAATTCTGAATTTGCAAAAAATAATCATATTGCAACATAAAGAAAAGAAAATAAAACCTATGTGTATAGTGGATTCGAATTCCTACGTTGCTTCTTCTATTGTCTTAATTTTATTAATTAATTAGTTATTATCTTTTAATAACCATTATTCTAAATATAGTTATTTATAAATTATTTTTTTATTTTTTTATAAAATAATTATTCTTGATCCTCGAGAATACGATTCCAATTCATCACTAGCTATAGTAATGAGTAGGTTTTATTTTTGACTACCAATGACAACGATCAAATTTTGGCACCATTGCCGGGATCCAAGCATGATTAGTTCAAGAAAAAAAAATTTACCATGAATTTTTTTATTAATTTTATTCTTATTTTTGATTTTTTTATTTTTTATTATTATTTATGCTTCTATATAAAAAAAGAGTTAAAAATTCCTTTTTATTGAATTATTATTGCTCTCTTTAGTTTATTATTTTTTGAGTTACCTTAATTATTAAATTTTTATATTTTCTTTTTTTAACGTAAAAAAATTATTTTTCTTCTTATCACAAATCCACTTTTAACCTAATCAACTTTTCCTTTTAATTAACTTATCTTAAAAAACCTGAAAGAAAACCCTAAGACACTTTCTATAAATCATAATTAATTTAAGAAAAAAAAATAAAAAATATAATAAAAATAAAAAAATATTTTATTTCTATGCTTAGATTGACTTAGGTAAATTTATTTTCTGCAAAACTCAATATTTTTTCATTGACAACTCATAATTTATTAAGAAATTAGAAACTTAATCATAAAAAGTAATTAAATTAATTTTGTTTGATAACTTCAAGAGCTTGACATCTGTTTGTTGCATAGCATATTCATAACTAACTTTAAGGGCGCAACCCCTAATCAAAATAAGGTGGGGAGTTGATCACCCTTTCTTGGCCCATAAATCACATCCTTCATTTTGTATTAACCCAAGTCTTTAACTATAAAATTAACTAGATGTCAGCCCCTAAGGAACTCGAGCTCAATAGGACAAGGCATCCGAAAGAGTTGAACCGGGTCGAGATTGATTGATTAACTGATGTTTAGAAAAGGGAAGGAAAGTGGTTATTTAATTGGTTTTGTTAGCTTACCTAGTAAGCAATGGGGGATCACCACTGACCTTACCCTTAACTGGCTAGTTGATCAGCTAATTTTTGACTTAAAGGGCTCCAAGGTGGTCTTGAAAGTTAGGAGATGTCTAGATCTAGGTTAAGCCTAGAGTAGAGAATCTAATCTTTGTTAACTTGATTGCTAATAATTATTAAACCCTAACTAAATTATTCTTCATTGCTCTTAGTTCTAAGAATCTTTTAGGATATTTTCTTTAGAATCTTCTTTTTTATCTTCTATTACATTAGTTAAAAATAAAAAAAAGAGAATTAAATTACTGTTTGCTTTAGAGTGTATTGGTAGAGTGTATGCTTGGTCACCGATTGTTACAACCCAACCTTATACCCTTAAATCCTAAAATA
This sequence comes from Calamus simplicifolius, assembly GCA_900491605.1. Classification (NCBI taxonomy): domain Eukaryota; kingdom Viridiplantae; phylum Streptophyta; class Magnoliopsida; order Arecales; family Arecaceae; genus Calamus; species Calamus simplicifolius. Next base: position 321,259 of record UESW01001358.1, read on the forward strand.
GAGAGAACTTGTAGAGCAAACAGAGCACGCATTATGGATTTTAATCAAGAAAATAATTTACCATGTCAATTGAAGAAGTACTTCGCCCCTTCACTATATACATATTCACCATGCATACAAGAACCCCCAGTAGAGGTTGTCCAATATGAAATTAAGTCCAGTATAATTCAAATGTTACCAGCTTTTCATAGATTTACAAATGAAGATCCCTACAAACACTAAGATAAATTCTTGAAAATTTGCTCAATTGTTAAGATTTAAAATTTCTCCGATGAGGCACTTAGGCTAAGTTATTTCCTTTCTCCCTAAAAGATAAAGCCAAGTAATGGTTAAATTCACTAGACACTATAATTTCAACTTGGGACCAACATCAGAGGAAATTTTTTAAGCAATACTTTCCTATAGGAAAAATGAATCAAATCAGAAAAGCCAGAACCAGTTTTTTTCAGTTAAAGGGGAAAAACCAAGCTTATAAGAGACCCTCAAAGAAACTTAAACTAACCATGAAGGAAGTAGTAAGGAAAGAGATTATCAAACTCCTTGACAATGATAATCAAAGTGAGGCATGACGTCTGATTGAAGATGTTAAACTTAGCGCTTTTGGAAGGCAACCCAAAATTTTTATGTTTTAACCTTTATTTTCATGATTCTTATTTCTAGGAATAAGAGACTGCTCTGTACGGTCATTCCTACCATTACACAAGGCATATCTCGTCCAAGTGGTATTTTTTCTTGTTTTATTCTTCTTACTCCATTAAGGACAATGAAAATTAAGTTGGGGATAAGAAAAACCTTTTTCAAAAATATTTTGAAAACACCTTGGCAATTTTAAAAATTTTTAATTTTTTTTATAAATCATGTGCTATGAAAGAAATTCTTAAGCAAAATTGACTAGAAAAAAGGTAATAGAGTTAGAAAGTATTGACTAATTACTGTAGCGAGCTAAGAAGTAGACTAGCTGTCAGACTTTTAGCAGCCTACTTAGGTCATCTAAAGGCTATTAGCACTTTTATTGCATATGCAAACTGACGAGGTTAACAAAGTATTAGTTGTAAGGTCAATTGAAGATTCAATCATTATTAAAAATTGATAATTGATATACACCACAATGAGAGAAACTTGAATTTAAGGAAAGAGCTACCTGTCTGATAAAAAATAAAATAAAATAAAATAATATATATATATATATAAATGAAAAAAGTTTAAATATTAGTTTTTCATAGAGTAATCATGCACCTTCGCCTAAGTAAGTATTGTTGTTTGCATCAAAAAGTGGGCAGTACGAAGATATCGCTAAAAAAAATAAAAAAAATAAAAAAAATAAATATCAGGCAGTGTGAAAGCTACCTCAGGTCAGATGCTTAATTTGAGGGTGTATAGAAATTGATCAAAGTAAGTGATAAGCAAAGATACCATTGTTCTTTACAAGCTAGTACCGAAATGCTAAGTTAGTCATCACAAACACAAGTGCTGTAGATCTATGGATGAACTCTAAGAAAGTTTCTGATAGTTTTGACTATAAAATTTACTTCAAAAATGTAATACTTAATTAGTAATACTAGCTAGCTTCTTTCAACCTTAAGCCTAAATTTAATTTTGCAAAAGAAAATCTTAGTGACACATGATTTTATTTAATTACATTGCTAAGGGACTAGCAATGATTAAGTTAGAGGGTATGATAAGTCTATTTATTATCTCAATTTAACCATTAAAATAAATATTAATTACTTTAAATTTATTAAGAATTAATACTTTTTTGGGATGTTTGCAGAAAAGGAGTCTATAGATTGAAAGAGCTCGATTTTTGAAATCCAACAATGTAGACGACACTCAAATCAGGACTTTGTTTGCCCGAAAAAGAAGAAAGAGATGATTTCATAAGAATCTCAATGCAAACTAAGGTAAGTGATGTAAAACAGACGGTTGAGGAGTTTTTTCATGATATCTAAATGATCTTGAATCCGATTGACTCCAACGTTGATTGGAAGGAAGCCCTAAACAAACTCTATAAAAGGAGGAGTTTCTAACAATCTCTTTTATTATTCTTTTATTTAGATTATTGTATTTAGGCTTGAGAAAAAAATTATGGAGGGAATGTTGGTGGCAGCAATGCGTGGCTAGATTCCTTCAACTTTGGATGATGATGAAGCCTATAACCAGGTTCTATCATTTTTTTATTCTTAATTTCTATGCAATAAAAATTATGCTCTTCTTTATTATATCTTTTGAGTTATTTTTATGATCGAGTTTTTGATCTGGCATACATGGCCTATACCCTTTATCGACGTACCATGATCTCAGAATACGATATGTGCCTAAGAGAAATAGATCGTAGTATGATAGTTTAGACCCCTAATTTTGTAAATAATTAGATAGTTTATACTCTAAGCCAACATGCCATGATCTCCTGATACAGTTTGTGTCTGATAAGAGATAAATTATTCTAATTCTGAATTTACAAAAATTAATCCTATTGCAACATAAAGAAAAGAAGATAAAACCTATATGCATAGTGAATTCAGATTCCTAGGTTACTTCTCCTGCTATCTTAATTTCATTAATTAATTAATTTTTATCTTTTAATAACCATGTTCTAAATATAATCATTTACAAATAAATTTTTTAGTTTTTTCGTGAAATAATTATTCTTGATCCTTGATAATACGATCCTGATTCACCACTAGCTATAGTAGTGAGTAGGTTTTATTGTTGACCGCCAACGATAGCGATTATACTCTAGATTACGTTACTTATGTTATAGATGAAACTCTACCGAAATTTTAGTTTAATATAAATATTAATCTTATATGGATGTTGCAAGCCTAATAAAAGTCTTATATGTTGTTTTTTTTATTTCTATTTTAGAAGGAATTTACTTGGGATCCAGAGCTTGAGAGTGTAATCAAGCATAGATGATTACAGCAGGCTACTACACATTATAGTGACACTTTGAGCAAGTGGAGAGCATCTGACAGTTAACCACAATGAGTTCCAGAATATGTTTGGGATAGTTGGCAAAAAGAATGGTCCACTCTTGAGTTCAAACAGTGATCTACCATTGCCTCAATGAACAAACTTAGTGAGATGGATGGCTCAGGTTCAGGTCCCTCACGATATACAGAGGGTTCTATATCCATGATGGAGCATAGCGTGCGGATGGTATATTGATCATGATAACTTCATTTGAATTTGTTATTTATTTATATATTAAGGCTATAAAATGCATGTTAATGTCTTTGTTTTTATTTATTTATGTATTATGCTTGTAATTTTGTAGTTAATGTATTTTCTTTATTTTTTTCTATGATCAAGCAAAAGAGTTAGGATGTGAACCAAACCCTATAAAACTTTTTGAGGCTACACACATTAGAAAAACTGCCTTAGGAATTGAGTATGTGGACCAGCGGTCTAAGGCTATTGCAGTAAGTATTTACCAAAATCAATAATTCTCCATATTTAAAAATTTATTTGTTCGCTTTTTCGATTAATCTCATCCAATTTATATTTTTTCTTGTTGGAATTTATATTGTAGGATCGAGTGCAGGCCCTTAGAGAGAGCCAGTGGAGGGATCCAATGAGCCATGTGAGCCAGATTTGAGGAAGTTATTTTTAGAAACTGCTGGTAGCTAGAAAAAATAGCGTGTATATGGGATGGGCACCAAGGCACCATATTTCTATACTGGTACCTTCTTCTTTCATTCCATTGCCACATCACGGGATATTAGTGTAGAGCAGTTGTGTGCTACCATTATGCAAGAAATGCAGTAGGAGGTTCAGATTATGCTGGAATCACAAAAGTTGCAGATGCGAGAATAGATGCACAAAGAACTTCGACATGAGCTTTGAGATGAGATTCGGGATGAGATTCAAGATAAGACTCAGGATGATATGCGTGCAGAGATGCGACAACTGATAGCAGAGATGACTCGTTCTGACCACATTTCAGCTTCAGCTCTATAAAGAGATTCACCTCATTTTAATAACGTGTAAAACCATATTTTGAGTATTGAATATTGATCATGTTTTGAAGTAATTTTTTTTTAAAATTTAATATTTGCATTTCATTCAATTAAATTTTAAAATTAAAAACAAATTAAATGAAAAATTATATTTAAAAAATGATTAGCGATGGAATAGCATCAATCACTAAACACTCGTAATAATTAGCGACGAAATAACATCGATCACTAAACGCTCGTCATAGATGGATGAAAAATCCATCGCTAATGTTTAAAAAATTTAGCGACAGATACAAATCCATCGCTAATTAGCGATGGAACTAATTAGCGAAGGATTTTTTATCGCAAATCCCTCAATAGTAGGGAGTCTAATGTATGCTCAAGTTTGTATGTGTCCGGATATTGCGTACGTTATTGGGATGCTAGGCAGATATTTAAGCAATTCAAGATTAGACCATTAGAAAACAACTAAATGAGTTTTGTGGTACTTATAGAGAACAAAGGACTACATGCTCATGTATCGAAGGTTGGATTTGCTGGAGATCGTTGGGTATATTGACTCCGATTTTGCTAGATACCAAGATAGTATGAAATCTATATTGGGATATATCTTTTTGCTAGCTGGAGGCAGCGTCTCCTAAAAGAGTGCTAAATAGTCTCTTATAGCCTCTTCTATCATGGTAACAAAATTCATAGCATGTTATGAGGCATCCAATCATGGAGTATAACTGCGAAATTTTATCACGAGGCTGCATATAGTGGATGGTATTAAAAAACCACTCAAATTATTTTGTGCAATAAGTCAACGATTTTATATTCCAACAATAATAGAAGCTCGACGAAGTTAAAGCATATCGACATCAAGTTTCTGGTTGTTAAAGAAAGAGTTCAAAGTGGACAATTATCTATAGAGTACATCGGAACAAACTTCATAGTTGCGGATCCACTTACTAAGGGATTGCCATCTAAAATATTTCATGAGCAGACTACTTGTTTGGATATTATGTTTGTTATTGGTATTCAATTTTAGTGGGAGTTTGTAGTTTTTTTTAGATGCTCTTATGATGTAGACATTTGTTAGTTATTACAGTTTATGGTTATTTTGAGTTTATTTTCTACAGAAATAAAGTTTCATGTTATTAACACTCTATTTTTAGCATGGTTTGATCTCACTAAATTTTAAGGAGGATCAGTTAGAAATAAGCATGTTAAGATCATATTATATAAAATTTTTATGCTATACATCCACATCATGATTCATGTTATTCAGTTGTATCAACATACCTGACCATTGATAGGTCCAGTTACAATAAATGTAACAAAGGCTGCTTTGATCCTATGTTAGTATGGTTGATGGACCGGATTGGTTATCGATACATTTCAGTAATGATAGTAAAATTGAGCTTATTCGGTTATTTTTTTACAAAACATAATTATAAGGTTACACATATAGCCCAAGTGGAAGATTGTTGGCTCATTAATCCAACATTGGGCTTATATGTAAAATAATTATTGTTGTGGGTTGTCAAATAAGATTAAGCCCAATTAAAAGTGATTTACTAAGATTTCGATGATTTGGACTTTAATATATATGATAGGGTGTGGGCCTTTAATGTGTAGAGACCCAAGGGATGATTTCTATTTTTATGATGGGCTAAAATAGAAATACCAAAAGATAACAAGGAAGTTATCTATATATAGCGATTATGATTCTCGGATCGCATGTATGACTTTCTTCTCTAAATCCCATCATTATAAAGAAAATTCTAAAGAAAATTCAAAAGGGCTAAGAGAATGTGCTGATCTGGAAGGCCAACCATACGGCTCTGGAGAATAATAAACAATAAGGATTTGGAAGGCCAATCATATGGCTCTAGAGAGCAATCAAACAATATGCATTCAGGTATGCTTCCATGTATTATTTATTGATTCTTGATAATTGAATATGAATGATTCTTAGGTTTTTTTAAGATGGTTTTCATCAAAAATTTAGGTTTAATTTTTTACATAAATATCCAAAAATTATTAAAAAAATCCTATCTATTTAATATAAAACTCCTAAGTAAATGAGCTAGGACAAAATGATTAGTGAGTTGATTAAGTAAATCCTTTCCATGTGATTTGATTTGATTAGCCTAACTCACTTTGATGACGACATGTGTTGAATTCAAAAATAGCATGATTAAATCACCACCGCATCTTTTTCAAGGAAAAGTTTTAATCAGAAGAACTTCACCATAATTGGCAACTTATTGAGAACTTTTTCCATGTAAGCCTAAGCAAAAGCCTATCACTTTTTTTTAAAAAATAGCTACATCAAAGTTGTTGCCTTATTTAAAGATCGAATTCATTAAATTATCATATATATATATATTTTTTCAAGAGAAAGTTTCAATCAGAAGAATTTCATCATAATTGTGGACTCATTGGGAACTCTTTGCATGTAAGCCTAAGCAGAAGTCTAGCCCTTTTTTTTGAAAAAAAAAACTACACCAGGCTTGTTGCCGGATCTAATTCATTAAACCATCTTCAAGGATCTAATTTCTAAAATCACCATACATATTCTTTTCAAGAAAAAGTTCTAATTAGAAGAATTTCATCGTAATTATCGGCTGATTAGGAATTCTCTCCAATGCAAGGCTAAAAAGAAGTATCAACTTTTTCAAACAAGAACTAGATATACTAAGGTTGTTGCCTTAGGATCAAACTCATTAAATTTGTTCATCGGTAAAGTTGTCAACTTCAAAATGATTTTTTTAATATTTATAAAATTAGCCTTTTATGTTATAGACGAGTCTTAAGCTTTCGTCTGGTCAGGACTCTGGTTCTTAATTATTCTGAAATTTTTTTTGGAAAACATTGGAGAGTTTACTTTGGTGTCCTCTCGCTTGGATGAAGATGAATCTCATTTGTTATGCTGAAAGATCATATATATATATTTGTACAGACGAATGATCATACTATTATAGGGTGAGTCAAGCTTGAAATATCATAATATAAAAGTTGGGTCAGAACAGAAGGGCATGCATCGCCCTACTTCCAGCTCCAGAACCCAGAATGGTCGGCAACCCTAGCAGCGATCTAGTCAGTCACAGAGTTAGCTTTCCTATAGATATGCTGAATCAGGATGTCGATAATTATTGCTTCCAAATCACTTTCGAGGAGCGTTGGGCGAGAGAGGAGCTTTATGGGTCTTCAGAAGAATGATGTGATTACCTCCTGTAGTCGGAAACCTGCAAGAAAAGTCCTAGACCGGTGGTTCCGACGGGGACCCTCCGATGCTTAAGTTAGTGATTTGGAGAACATGAATTCAAATAAGAGAGTAGAGATTGAGTCCCCCTCCTCGTTGTGAGTCGAGGTCTTTATATACATGTTCGGGAGTCCCTCTTATCCTTCGAGGATAATCGTCATATCATGACTTCCGCCAAGATCGGTTCCGTTAATGGTAAGTGGGCGAATGGCCGCTAAACGCATGCCCTGAATATCGACAACTATCCATAGTATTTCGGTAACCACCCGTGATCTTGGCAAAAGAGAAACGGATTGGCGAGCCACGTGGAAGTCCTGCGTGAACAGCGATGGGTGATAAAGTTAGTCACGTGGGCCCCAAGGTACAGCCATTAGGGCAGAAGGTGATGTTTGGAGTTGGAGCTATCTGTCCCTTGTAGAGCATTAATTATGGAGTGCTTGCATGACACTATTCATGTGCAAGGCACTATTCATGTCCGAAGGGGAAGTTCGAGGCCGAGTGCTATGGGAGCCGAGGTTTCATGCGGAGAAAAAAGGTGGTGGTGGCCGAGTGGGAGTTAAGGCCGAGGCCGAGCACGTCCAAGGCCGAGGGGGAAGTTGAGTGTCGAGGGCGCCAACGTGGCAGCCATAGATGCCTTAATACAGGGAGAGAATAAGGTAATAAATGCCTTGGAGTAAGTGGATGCACGTGGCCTTTGAGGCCATAAATGCTTTGGTGCGAGAGATGTCATGGCCGCATAGCTTTGTGGGAAGGGAACAGGTCCAAGTGTCGAGGGGAATAACGTGGTAGCCATAAATGCTTTAATACGGGAGAGAATAAGGCAATAAATGCCTTGGAGCAAGTGGATGCACGTGGCCTTTGAGGCCATAAATGCTTTGGTGCGAGAGATGTCGTGGCCGAAGTAGCTTTTTGGGAGTCGAGACCGAGACGGAACGAGGTTGACTTGGAGTGCCGAGGCGAGATGTCCGTGACACTCCATTCATTAAATGCTCTAAGTCATGATCGTTTCTGCACCATTAAATGCTCCATTGACTTGGACATTAATGACGAAGGGTGGCCCTTTGGAGAACCCACGCACGTAATGTGGCCCTTTTCCTTTTTTTTTTTTCTCTTTCTTCATTATGATGAGATGCTTGTTGCAGCCAGAAGCAATGCCGTGGACGAAATTAAATGCCCATTGCATCCTTCAAAAGAAAGTCGAGTAGACCAGCAAGGCCGCTTAGGAATTAAGCCGTTCATGAAGGCCATAGAGGATGGCTGCCTAGGAAAATCGTCTGGAAATGGCTGTCTTGAGAGGATGTTGTCTTTATTGCCCATGGGGTCAACCGGCCCCATCAAATGCCCCTCACACTCCTGAGCTTGTGTGCCCCGCGTTAGCTAAGCGAAAGGAGTGTAGGACTTTTTACCTTCGCATATGCCCTTTCCTATCAACTTCAATTATGATTCCTTCAAGGTGGGAAAACCTCTTTCCTTTTGCGCTGCCTTGTGTAGACGTCTTCATGCTCTTTGGAGCCATGCTTTTTACCTGTTCAAAAAATATTAAGCAAAGTTTGAAGGTAAGTTGGTTACCCTTGACTGGCAGCCAATAATCCTCTCCCTATGCAGAGCTTGGAAGCGGATGCCCATCAACTATGAGTTGGGGAGTCGGTTTCTCCTAACTGTGAGTTGACTTTGGGTCTTCTACTTTTGTCATAAAATTTGGAAGTGGGTGCTCATCAACTGTGAGCTGGGGAGTTGGCCTCTCCCAACTATGAGTTGTCTTAGGGCTTCTTGATGGCTGAAAGTGACCAGTAATATGTTGCAGGTATATAATTTAAATAAAGATCTTACTCGATTAGCCATTGACCATTGGGGCAGAGTTAGAGCCGCTGTGAAGCCGTTGAGGCTGTGATAAAGCTGCTGAAGTTGTAATGAGGCCATGAAGGCAGATGAATAGAGCCGCTGAGGCCGATAGAGCTGCTATGACTGCAATAAAACCGCCTCAGGGGTTTCATGGCCAGCCCAAGTTGTGACCTGATAGTTGTTGAAGTCGTTGGGTTCCTTTTAACCCGAAGGGTGATTTGACAGTTGGAAAGTCGTCAGGTGCCTTTTCCCCTATGCCGACGATCTTTGTTACCAACGATAGAGTCATTTTTCGGTCTTTGGTGCCGAGCTGGCCTCGGGCTTGAGTGCCGATGGTACATCGGTCTTTGAGTGCCGACCGGAGTTGAGCTTGAGTGCCGATGGTACATCGAGCTTTAGGTGCCGACCGGAGTTGGGCTTTAGTGCCGATGGTACATCGGGCTTTGAGTGCCGACCAGAGTCGGGCCTTAGTGCCGATGGTACATTGGGCTTTAGGTGCCGAGCTAGAGTCGGGCTTTAGTGCCGATGGTACATCGGGCTTTGAGTGCCGAGCTGGAGTCGGGCTTTAAGTGCCAAGCTTAAATCGGGCTTTAGTGCCGATGGTACATCGAGCTTTAGGTGCTAAGCTAGAGTTGGGCTTTAGTACCGATGGTACATCGGGCTTTGAGTGCCGAGCTGGAGTCAGGCTTTGAGTGCCAATCAGAGTCGGACCTTAGTGCCGATGGTACATTGGGCTTTAGGTGGCGAGCTAGAGTCGGGCTTTAGTGTCGATGGTACATCGGGCTTTGAGTGCCGAGCTGGAGTCGGGCTTTGAGTGCCAAGCTAAAGTTGGGCTTTAGTGCTGATGGTATGTCGGGCTTTAGTACCGATGGTACATCGGGCTTTAGGTGCCAAGCTAGAGTCGGACTTTAGTGCTGATGGTACATCGAGCTTTAAGACGCCAACACGAGATTGGTCTTGAATGTTGATGCAGAGTTGGTCTTCCCTGCATAACATTTTCAAGTATCAATGAAAGAAACACTATTAAGTGTGGTGTACTTAGCTCTTGTAGCACCCTTGTTTCCCTATGCTAATTTGGGTACTTCTGTCTGCTGGTGGTCTGCCCTCCAGGGAATCAAGATGATTGGAGTGGAGATGCTGGTGCCCTTGCTTGGGCCTCCCCCCGCATCACCGTCCGTAGGAGAGTAGGCCGCTTGGACGGCGAGTGGTGGCTTTTTGAGTTTTAAGTTACTGATGAGCTTGATGATTGTGGATCTCTTGCTGGGGAGATTCTCGGCAGGATGAATGATGGTTGGTTTGAGCAGCGACCAAAGAGCGAGCGGAAGCTTTTGCTTGCTGTTGTGTGGTTGCGAGATGTTGCTTCTGGAGCTTTTGGACATCCGCCATCAATGCTTGGATTTGCAGAGTGAGGGTGACGAGATGTTCTGCTTGAATGGTCCGAGATAGTGGTAATGGTGGAACGAAGAGCTGGCCTCCTATTGCTCAGCTCATTGAAGGTGGCCCCCAGCATAACTAGCGAAAGCTTCTTGGATTCTTGTCATCACTACTGTTATGATCCACCATTTTGATTAAAGAGGGATGAGGATATGCAAACTAGCATTGCTGATCTCCTCCTACCTGGCGCACCAATCTGTTGCTGCCAAATCACTTTCGAGGAGCGTCGGGCGAGAGAGGAGCTTTATGGGTCTTCAGAAGAATGATGCGATTACCTCCTGTAGCTGAAAACCTGCAAGAAAAGTCCAGACCGGTGGTTCCGACGGGGACCCTCCGATGCTTAAGTTAGTGATTTGGAGAACAGGAATTCAAATGAGAGAGTAGAGATTGAGTCCCCTCCTCGTTGTGAGTCGGGGTCTTTACATACCTGTTCGAGAGTCCCTCTTACCCTTCGAGGATAATCGTCAGATCATGCCTTCCGCCAAGATCGGCTTCGTTAATGGTAGGTGGGCGAATGGCCGCTAAACGCGCGCCCTGAACATCGACAACTGTCCATAGTATTTCGGTAACCACCCGTGATATTGGCAAAAGAGAAACGGGTTGGCGGGCCATGTGAAAGTCCTGCATGAACAGTGATGGGTGATCAAGTTAGTCACGTGAGCCCCAAGGTGCAGCCATTAGGATAGAAGGTGACGTTTGGAGTTGGAGCCAGCTGTCCCTCATAGAGCATTAATTATGGAATGCTTGCATGACACTATTCATGTGCAAGGCACTGTTCATGCGCATGGTACTGTTCACAGTAGAAGGGAGTAGGCCGAGGGGGAAGTTCGAGGCCGAGTGCTGTGGGAGCCGAGGCCAAGGCCGGTTTTATGCGGAGAGAAAAGGTGGTGGTGGCCGAGTGGGAGTTAAGGCCGAGGTCGAGGGAGAAGTCCGAGTGCCGAGGGGCCAACGTGGCATCCATAGATGCCTTAATACATGGAGAGAATAAGGCAATAAATGCCTTAGAGCAAGTGGATGCACATAGCCTTTAAGGTCATAAATGCTTTGGTGCGAGAGAAGTCATGGCCGCGGTAGCTTTGTGGGGCCGAGGGGAACAGGTTCGAGTGCCGAGGGGAACAACGTGGCAACCATAAATGCTTTAATACAGGAGAGAATAAGGCAATAAATGCCTTGGAGCAAGTGGATACACGTGGCCTTTGAGGCCATAAATGCTTTGATGTGAGAGATGTTGTGGCCGCAGTAGCTTTGTGGGAGCCGAGGCTAAGGCCGACTTAGAGTGTCGAGGCGAGATGTCCGTGGCACTCCATTCCATTAAATGCTCTCTAAGTCATGACCGTTTCTGTATAATTAAATGCTAACCATCGAACATTAATGACAGAGGGTGGCCCTTGGAAGAACTCACGCACGTAATGTTTTTGTTCTCTTTCTTTATTATGACAAGACGCTTGTTACAACCTAGAGCAATGCCAGAATTAAATGCCCATTGCATCTTTCAAAAGAAAGTCGGGTATACTAGCGAGGCCGCATAGGAATTAAGCCGTTCAAGATGGCCGCTTAAGAAAATCGTCTGGAAATGGCTGTTTTGAGATGATGTCATCCAAAAATTATTGTCTTTATTGCCCATAGGGTCAACTGGCCCCATCAATAATTAAGGAGTTAACGGTAAATAAACGTTGGGTCAGCCAATAGATAACAGCGATAGAGTCCCCCTTAATGATAAGACAATGGGCACCCAGTACACGGATGGCCCAGGAAATATCCGTCTAAGCTCGGCCAGGGGCACAGATGAGTTAAGAAGGCCAAACCCTCCAGCAGCCAACAACTCACCATTCGGCCCATGTATCACAAAAGCTGATCTAGCAGATCTACCCCGAACACTCCCATCAAAATTGATTTTATAAATCCTAGAGGTCTCCCAAAAAATGAAGACCATACACGGTGCGCTGTAGGGCAACATGGGAGCTCCAGAGGCCAGGGCTGTCAACTTAATATCGGTGTGATGGAAAGTGTACTCTACAGCTAAGGAGGAGGCTGTCTTGACGATCCTGTGAAGGAAGGAGCCGTCTCATCAGTGAATAGCAGCAGGTTACGAGATAACCAAATTGATTAGCAATATAAGCCCTTATAGTAACCAACCGATGGAATCCTCGATCCAAGTCCTGATCAACCCTAAAAAAGAGATTTGGGGAGAAGAAGTGGCATTGTCCTAGGGCCAGACATAGAAATCTGTCATATCTGTCTGGCTCTAAAATAAGTGAAGATAGCATGGTCAATCAATTCCTCCTTAAGGTCGCATAACGGACAAGTGGACAGAATGCTCAATCCATGCCTTGAAAGAAGGAACACGTGGGCAAACAATTTTAAGCCAGCTTCCAAAAAAAGGCAAATCTTAGGGTGAGTAGGGAGATGCCAGATCTAAGCCACATCCAAAACTGCTGAGATCGTGGCCTATAAATTCTCATGAGATCCCTAATAGGAGCCTAGGATAGACAGGATCTCCTTCAAACTTTGATATCAGATATATGACGTAGAATAAGAGGAATAGATAGAATGCATCGATAAAGATCATCCCCAAAGTGGATAGCAAATAACATGCATTTAAACTCTTAAATATCTTAAAAATTTTCGAACGATAATTTTCAAACTTAATATATTGTTTATTAATTTAATTTGTGCGATGAACAAATAAAAAATAAAAACGGCATGAAGAGACAGCTCGGATTTGAAGATTCAAGGATAAGGCTGGTTCAGAGGGCCTCATGACTCATGATACGCTCTCATGGTCCAGTCCGGCCACTGCATCCCCCACCTTCGGTGTTGCTCAAATTTATTTTTCTCCATTTACTTATGAAAAAGAAACCGGATTGTCTCGAACTCTGTGCACCACTCGAGGGCTGCAGCCAAGTACTCGTGCGCTCACTGTTTCCACGTGAACGCATCGCTGTGCATGCGGCTGGGGAAGGCGCCATCCGAGCGACGGCCGATGGGCAAGGAGAGAGACACCAGCTCCAAAAAAAAAAAAAAAAAAAAAAAAAACCCATGCACATCATCCATGGTCAGCATCCATTATATTTTTATATTAAAAAAATAAAAGTTAGTCTTGAAACTTTAATAAGAGTCATTAAGGAAACTTTAATAAGAGTCATTAAGCTGGAATAATTACAAAAACTAGAGATGATGGAGAATAAAGATATGAAAAGTGATGTTTAGATTTGTTGATTTTCTTTATTTATTATCACATGATGCATGGATTTTGCTGGTTAGTTATTTATTCTTATAAGAATATAATATTGTATGAGGTGAACAAGTTCCAAAAGCCACGGCTATATATTAAGCTGGGAGCTAAATCTCGAGGAAAGCGATCAAGATTCTGCTCATGAATTAAAAATAGGACTCGGATTAATTCAATCCTCAGCACCTAATTTCCCACCACTGGTTGTCGCTTCATCGCTTTTAGAATGTAATTTACGCCAAACAGCGGCATAAAGTTGTATTCGATCATAGAACTAATAATGCCTCGTAAAAATTAATATATTCATGCTATCACACGTGTTGCACCTACTTCACATCCAGGTTACATTTTAATTTTTTTTTAACACTAAAGCATACTTTTGGACACCAGACTTCGACTTAAGTTTATTCTGCGTCCAAACTTTTAATAATAAAAGTTTATCACGTGTATTTTAAAATATTACATCCTTAACGATTTAATAAAAATTAATAAAATAATTTATACATCATTTTAACATAAATATATAGATTGATTGATAAGATGATCTGCTATCTATTTCATTAATATTGGCTGATCCTAACGTAATAAAACATTAAAATTTATAATATTTTTAAATCATAACAATTAAAAAATTTAAAATTTAAAATAAATTTAAAATAAAATAATATATATATACACATAAGTACGTATGAATTAAACTAAAACTATAATAGGATGTTGATAAGTATTGAATCCAATTGATCTTTTTCAACTTGAATTTATAAATTTTAAATTTTTTTTATTTTTATTTTATGTTTTATATGAATTCAAAAATAAAAAGAGCCAAGCACGGGAGCTTCACCTGTTATCTACCGTGCAACCCTTAGGGTTGTCTCCTTTCCTTCAACGTATACCAGTAGGTGGACAAAATGATGTGGAAAGAGCTTGCTAACGAGTACGGCTTAGAATCAAATATATTTATATCAAATGTCACGAATCACCAAAAGACATGTGAGCAAGGCCATTTCAACATGGTTCGCAGTGGTTGTAACTTGTAAGCTAGAGGGTAGTTTTTCTTTTCATTTTTTTGAAAAAGTTTGAAGGTGTACTATCATCATGTGTTTCTTAATTATACTTGCTCATGGGCTCTTGGAATATAGGATCCCATGTTGCTAGAAGATTATATGACACCTAGCCACCAACCTGCTCTGCAATAGTTTATGAACCATGAAATTTGAATTAGAGCTGTATTAGTCCGAATAAAAATTTCACCACCTTTAGATTCCATCTTTCATTTTTCTTTAGGAAAAAGAAAAACAGATAATATGTAAATTTTCTATATAATTTATTTAATTATTCTTTCACAAAACTCATACTATTGAATTTATTTTAATTGTAAAGAAAATGCTTCTTTCCTATTCAATGCAAAGGAGCCTCTATGTTTAAGCTGAATTAATAAATATATCTGGAGAGAGATCAAGGGATATGCTTTTATTTTAAAATTTTTAATTAAAAATAATTAATTATCTAACTTTTATGCAACATAGCAAGTATATAAATAAGAAAATTCTAGAAGACTTAAGAAAAAGAACCATAAATATTAGAGTGCAACTCTTTCTTCGTCACTCTTGAACATGAGGGTCTGAACCATAAATGATACCATCCATGCATTTGATAGTGTATAATCTCATATATCATGCATAAGGCTTTCATGATCACAAGGAAATAATCTAGAAAATCACCTTTTATCTAAAACTTTAACAAATCCTACAAAAATTATCCCATGTCATGCTAGATCAAGGTCCATCAAGCTTGCAATGTTTTAAAAGTCTTATTTTCTTTTCATTTCTCGTTCGTTTGCATATATTCAAATCCCATATGACCTCTATAGAAAGCCATGCCTCATATCCATCGGACATTCACACGGACCATAGCTCTAGATTTATCCGAGCATATCCCATTTCTTAACAAAGTAAGCTTAATCAAGCATATCATTTAATATCCAACATCAAGATATTCATGAACAAGTAGTTGGCTCATAGTTTAATTATTTTGGTACGATCAAAATATACAAAGGGAGGGGGAAGGAGTGAGGGAATATGCAGGCCAGAGGATGAACACAAAGGCATCATGGATGGACAAAAACTACTCCATCATGATAATCATTAGCCCAAAACTTTGAAAACAGTACTAATTAAGCCAATACAATCTGCTCTTTCAGAAAAGCGATGAGAATTTTGATGAATATTGTTTTTAATGTCCATTTTTGCTGTGATGTAATTTTAATTCTTTAAAAATAATTTTATTTGGAATTATCAATTTAACAATATTAAAAGTAATCAAAAGATATTAGCTCAGTTGGCTGGCTGGTATCCTCTTTTCCGAGGAAGAGATCTCTGAGTGCTGATTAATTAAAAGACATGACAATAGAGTAAGTAATAATATTTTTTACATGCAAGCAGGCGCGGGGGTTGGCCATGACTAAAGGTTGTACCATCGAATGCTGCAGTGAATTTGAAATAATAATTTATGCTGGCCCTTATGGACTCCTCCAACTAGGAGAATGCATCATCTCTGCATCTTTTTTATTAGAAGCAAATCTAGGCTCACAGAGGGCATTGCGTTTGTGTGCGTGCGTGCGTGTCGGCATGAATCTTTGCCGACGCACAGCACAGGCGTACGTCTCCTTTTCTCTTCTCTCTGAGTGTGGGTGGCAGCATTATTTGCTTGTCCGTTTGCGTGATCAGAGAGAAAGAGAATTGGGAAGCTATTCGGTCAAACTTGCACCAATCTTCTCTGTCGCGCCTTTTTGAACTAGCGCGTCCCAGGATCTCGTAGAGTACCGACGGCCAGCACTCTCAGTGTGATCTCTGTCGCATGGCAGTCCCACACGCCAACCTTGTCATGCTTGACGTTGCAGGCAACTTTGACTGCAGTACTACTCGAGTCGAGTGCGAGAGCCGGCCGGTGCTATACACGTCCTCTCTTCAATGGGCATATGCGGTCCCCATGCTGCCTGCATGCATATATACTGTGAGATTTACAGAGGGGAGGGCCCTAAAACACATAGCTGAAACTGAAAGCCACCACCGCCAAACTACAGGCTGCGACTGCTACAAATTTTGTCCATTAATTGGAGTCCCAATACGTAGGTAGGTAGCTAGCGATTAATGAATGGTTCAGGGAAGGAGATCGAGGCTCGTGAGCTGCCTCCATAATCGAAAAGGTGAGGAGATCCATGTTTTGATTCAAAGCAATGCTGCTGCTGCTGCTGCTGCTGCTGCCTCCCTCCGTGATTATTAGCACAGCAATTGAAGATCGCAGTGCGCGCGGCAAATAATCCTCGGTCTCCTCCCAGTCCCAGCGTAGAGAGAGAGAGAGAGAGAGAGAACAGCTAGCACGTACCCACCCGGCCTATCCACCTCATCACCACCCGGTGAGCGGATAATTCTTGCATTCGGACCACCCACAGAGATCGAAGGAAGAGGCCATGTCGTTCTGTCTCCCAGACCCTGCAGAGAGGCCGCAGCTGGCGACGAGGACGGAAGAGCTAGCAACAGGAGGACGAGGAAAGAAACAAACAAGGAGACGAACCGGAGGAAATATCCAGAGGACACCCGCGCGCCGCGTGGGTACGAATGGTGGGAGCAGACGCGATGCATGGCCGTCTGGTCGCCATCCATCGCCTTTAGCTGATGGCGACGGAGATATATATCCAAGGGACTCGAGCTAGCGGTCATCCCCCTCCCCACCTGAGGCCAAGGAATGCCCGTACTCCCTACCCCTCCCCCCATCTCCCAGATCGATCAGAGTATGGTACCGCCGCTATATCTATATGGAAAAGGAGGAGGAAAGCCAGATATATCTATAGAGAGAGAGAGCGAGCCTGGCGTCGTTGCTGCGTGAGGTGTTGAAACGTTGACTGGGACAAGGGTGGAGAGGAGGCAGCAGCAGCGTCACAGTCTCATCAACTGGCGTTGCGTCTCCGACCGCCCCACGGGTCTTTGCAGTCGTCGGCATTTGGAAGTTTAAGGGAACCGGGGTTGGCTGGTGGCTCTGTCTCGGGAAAGCAACGGCTGCCATAGCAGTCCCCTCGTGTAGCATGTTCTCTTTGACCACCAGATCTAGCAAAATTATATTAATTTTCCTTTTTATTTTCACGACCGATAAAAATTAAAATAACATATAAAGTACTACATTACCTAAGCCGTGAATTATTAACATTTTCATAATATTCAAGAGATTTATCACATCCATTTTTTTATAATCAGCTTATAATTTTTATTTAGTTTTTATTTTCAATGATTCAACATAGTTAAAAAAAAAAAAAAAAAAACTAAAACTAACCTGATGTTACATGCTGTGGAAGTAAGTAAACTCACTAAGCTTTATTCTGAACCATTCTGATGCTTTCATGATTATTTATAAAATTATCATATGTGCCATACATAGGCCAGGGTAGCTAGCTAGGCTTGTTTTAGGGCTTTGGAGGCTTGAAATAAAAGTTCATCGATACAATTAATTTTTTGTAATTTTTTTATTCAAATTGTGAGCTGTTGATGAAATAATAAATACAATTAATTGAATTTAATTTTTTAATCATCAGTAGCTATTTTATAATAGAATGAGTTATGATGTCCATCATACAATTCACAATCCAGTACTTTATTTTCAGAAGAAAGCTTAAAGTATTGTTAAATAATAGCTGCAAGACATGGAATAATACAATTATTAGATCATCGTATTACCGGATACACAGTCATAAATGTATCGAGTCACAACTCACAACTGTTCTTTATCTTGCACCGGAGTTTTTAAAATGAGAAGATTGCTTTGTTTTTTATTTTAAAATTTTTCGAAGGGAGCGCAGCAAGTACTGTTTCGGGAACAGCAAAGTCCACTCCCCAGGTGGAGTAGAGGAGGAGGAGGTTAAAGTGTTAAACTAAGCCGGGAGGCTAAATCATACTCTTTTCTCCCAACGCAAGTCCAACTCACCGCTCCCGTTTCACGTGCCCCTCGCGAACATTTTAATTCCCCACCCCACAAAGAGAAGCAGGCGGACTTCTAACTTCTAAGTTCTATTTCTTCCCGAAGGAGACCAATCAGGGGTGGTTTGGGTAAAACCTGGGAGGCAGCAGAAACCAAACTCAAACATTTTTTTTCAAAAAATATTAAAAGAGGGAGCGGCATGGCCGTACTTGCCGATGGGCCAAGAGCCGATCGTCATTCGACACGTGGCGGAATGTCATGTCGCCTTAATGATGATGGGACGGCTATAAATACGGGCGGCCCCTTCTCTTTTCTGGGAAACCGAGTGCCCTCCACTGTTACCACCACGTGTGCCGTCCACGCCTTCGTTTAACCCCAGCTCTACCCAAAAAGATAGCTCTAATCAATTAACTAATTAACTTCTGTCAGTATTACGATTTTTTTTTTAAAAAAATTTAGGGAGGAGGAAAAAAAATAAAAATAATAAAAAAAAAAAGCGAAAAAGCCGAAAACAGCTTGCCTTTTTCGTCGGTTTTTTGGCGTGGAGGGTGGCACTGGTCTGAGGGCGAGGGGCAGCGGAAATGGAAGCGGCCGCAGAGGATTCGCTCAGGCTTTTCTCCTCCCTTCCTTCTTCCTTCCTCCTCCTTCACATCCCTTTTAGTACTACTAGTAGTAAGAGTAACGCCTTGACTTGCCTTCGGTCATAAATTAAAACCGTAAATCCGCTATATTTGGAATCAAGTCGGGTTCGGATCGCTTCTCTCTGTCTTCTGTCTCGTTTTCTTTAACTTGTCCACTCTATTTGGGGAGGGAGGGAGGAAAGATGGAAGATCTGTACAGTATCCATCCGGGAATCTCTGGGGGTGGAGAGATGGCGGCCGTCGGATCGACGGGCAGCTTCCCGTACTTCGAGGCGGACCGCGGCGGGGCAGCTGAAGCGTCGGATATCTCCGCCGGCAGCGGCAGCGGGAGCGGCGGCGGGGGATCGGATCTCACGGATCTGATCAAGGCCCAGATCGCCAGCCATCCTCGATACCCCGCCCTCGTCTCGGCCTACATCGAATGCAGAAAGGTTTGTCAGATTAGACTTTGAAAGAGAAAAAAATAAAATAAAAAAAAGCGAAGGAATTCGGTCTTTACCTCTGGGTTTTATTGGCGAAGGTGGGGGCGCCGCCGGAGATGGCATCGCTGTTGGAGGAGATAGGGCGGGAGAGGTATACGAGCGCGGGGTGCGGGGAGATCGGAGCGGATCCGGAGCTGGACGAGTTCATGGTATGAATTAAAGAGAACTAACGTGCTTTCCAGGGAAACAAAAAATTACTTACCACTAGTGGTAGCTATGAAATCTCAAGTTCCTTCCATGGTTCGCTTTTAAGCCGTGGTCATGGGCCAAGCTTTGGCTTCTAATTTCAGGAATCCTACTGCCGGGTTCTGCAGCGGTACAAGGAGGAGCTGTCGAAGCCTTTCGATGAGGCGGCGTCGTTCCTCAGCAGCATCGAGCTGCAGCTAAGCAACCTCTGCAAGGGCTGCACCACCTCCTCCTCCACCACCACCGCCACCGGCAACTCCCCTTCCGGTAATGCTTTATCTAAGTAAATATCGATATCACTTCTTGGAGAGAAATCTCAACCGTTTAGTATAATGATCAAACGGTGTAGAGAAGGAGAGAGATGGGTTGTGGGGGTGATGGGGGGGGTTTCGAGCGGTCAAATCGTGTCCATGCAAATGGGGTGCAGGCGTGTCAGAGCGGACTACAACGTTGGAACCGTGTGCGTGTAGACTTTGTTCCCTTTCTTCGTTTTTTAGCTTTCTTTCTGTCTTCATGGCACTATGAAAGATAGACATCTCTAGATGTTCTCTCTCGTTGGTCAAGAAAGAGAACAGTATCTCTCTCCTGTTGAGTTTTTTTTTTTTTCCTCTTTTGTGAGAATGATTGTCCTTTTAAATATGAGATGGAATATAATCCTTCTTCCTACCTAGACTAAAAAAGATTTTATGGACCGGTCTTCAGCTCCATTAATGGAAACCACTTACTGGATCAGTTATTTTAAGGGGCTTATAATAAGATTGTACTTCTAATGGTTTGAGTCATATTCTATTCAGTCTTTTTATTAGTATTTCATGTTTTTCTTACTATTGTACTAAGTTAGATTCTGCAAAGTGTTCCTGGTACTGCCCACGGTTGTTTAGAGAAGAAAATCTAGAAATGGTATGGTCGCCAAAGTATGTCTCTCATCTCAAAATGCATGCTCCCATCAGTATTATCTCCTTGATATTCCTGTTTATGAGGTTGAAATGTTAACGGCTAGACAATTATAATCGGTCTCATGCTTGCCCGATTTTTTGACCTTTGGGGGAATATTAGGGTTAGTTAATTTAAGAGATGTTCGATCTTAAATCAGCTTTTCTTGCATTGAGCGTTGGACTATTGTGCTTCTTTGGATTGTATTTGTTTTACAACATGCGATACCAAATAATATTTGTTTATTTGTTTTGCTTTGACTGTCTATGTGTTTGTTTATAGTGGACTCACGTACTAAGTAATATTTTTACCTTGATCAGTGGAATATAGCTTGCCAAAAGAACCCAAAACCATTAATTGCTCTATCCGAGCAAACATACTGCTTATATGATAGAACTGTTGATATTGTAGACATTACTGATTTAATGTTCTTGTGCAAAAAGATTTGGGGAAGGCCCCAGTCATGGTACTAGCATTTAATCCTTCTCATGCTATCTTTCATTTACCTTGTCTTTTATAAATCACTGCATAGACAATTCAAGAAGCTAACATCTTTTGTGTTGACTGTCGTACATATGTTTTCATATATCATGATTTTGGTACGCTAGCATATTACAAGCCTTATCTGCCCATCACCTATATGTTGCAGTGGGCTCTTTGTAGATATTGTGAGCCACGTATACTTTCTCCTGTAATTCATGTAATTGATCAACCTTTTTTTTAAAAAGCAAATTAAATGTAAGATAATGGAGTGAGCTACAATTTTAGATGAAATAAATAATGAACTATTTGACAATGTTTCTTTCTTTCCTAAAGAACTCAAAATAAAAGCTTCACATGGCACTTGATTTGCCTGGATATTGTCTTGCAGAAAGTACAATAATAACCGGAGGATTGTTTGACTGTCTTATCCAAGCCATATAGAGATGTACTTCAATGCTCTTAATCTTGGACACCATGAGGCTTGCTTCTCTTGCGAAAATTTCTTTCTTGGCTATTTGGTTTCCATTATGTTTCTTTCTTAACATCTCAAAATTTCTCCATCCAACTGGTAAGCTGTTTTTCTTTGCTCATGAAGCATGTTTTCGGAAATCATATGGGAGGAAGGGATGAAGAAAATCTTAGAAGTTTTGTGGCTTTCAAAAAATATGATTCAAATGAAACTGAATGGAGAAAAAGGATTTATGTAGCTGACCCTAACTAGTATGACATCAAGGCTTTGTTGTTATTGTTATTGTTGTATGGAGCATGTTTTCAAAATCTTTTTTTTTTCTTTATTTTTATTAGCTTTGTTATTCGGCTTCCACTGTTTTGCCTTCTTACCATCTCTTCAAAAATTTCTGCAAATTGGTAAGCTCTTTTTCTTTGTTTATGGAGCCATTGTGTTTGATATAGATTGCATGCGTGCTTTATAGCCGTTGTGTTTTCATAATATAAGTATGAATGATTAATCAAAGCCTCAGACTTGTGATTGATGCAGATAAAACTTGTCTTATTTTAGCCATCCAGATCCAGACCCTATGGGGCTGATTTTTTGGACTTGTGAACTATATATTCTTGAAAGGGTTGGCAATATATTACGGCAACCTCAATTTCAAGTTGGTTTCTTATGATTGTTGATTTACACAAACTACATTCTCTTACGTTGCTTGGGTCTGGGCTATTCAGATTTAGTCTTCTATGGCTAATCAAGTTCAAAGTATAAAGCTAGTGAAACTTCCTATTTTGAGATGTTCTAGGGCTTGCATGTATGCAATGGTGAATAAAGCAATGTCTTGTGGCTTGATATTAGATTTGGGAGCAAGAAAGATTTTCAAGCATGTTGTCTTATTTTTTCCTATCGAAAAGTTGAATCTACATCTACAAGGAATGGAAAGGGATAAAATTTCTAATCTTTTGATCCATGCTTATGGAAGAAAAGCTTGAAGAGATGAAAAAGATGTGATGTGGGAGCTCGTTGTTCTCATATGATTTATTTTGGTGATGTCAATGACAATATTTTGAAATGCTGCTACTCTCTTTATAATGTCAGTATGTTTATTAAAGCTTCTTCTCCTTGCAAGGTAGGGAGTCATCCTTTCCAATTGTGATTGGAACAATCTCCTGCTGTATCTTTGTCATTTATAGGGAAATCTCCTTATTATTTGTTAATGCATGCTGCAAAATTTGAGTTAATGTTACTGAACATATTGTATAGATGTTGCCTTTTATTTGCCCTTTGTTATTAGGGTATGCATATTGTTTAGGGGAGGGGGGGTTGTTGTTCCTTGGTTGTCTGGTTGATCCTTCCCGTCACATTCCTAGCAGTTTCATATATGTGGAGCTTTAAATGCTGTTCTCTACTCTTTTTTTTTTTCACAGTACATCTTGCCATGTATATTTATCCGATATAATCTATATTTACGCTTCTTTTTGCTTTTTGAGCAAAAACAGTGGCTATATAGAGATATGCATAAGCATGTAGATATACATATAATTCAGAACAATAATTAAACTAAAAACTCATTGATTCGTTGCCTTGTACTGAACTGTTGAGTTGGTTGGTCTAGCATTTTGACAATGGCATGAAGATTCTAAATAATTTTGGACATTATGACGTATCGTGATCATATGCACAGGAAAACAATATCATCTTTCCCCTTGAAGGAAAACCTTTCCTTTTGTAAGGAGAATATGTGCACATCAATTGAGGTGTCCTGTTGATAACCTGTGGCTTGATCATCTTACATCCTTAATACCAAAGATGCATCATCATGTTGCCTTCTTGTACTGCTCATCAATATCACTCTCCTTAACACAACTTCCTTAGTTTGTTTTCTTATCTTTTGCTTCTTTCTTCGTCAACACAATTCTTGTATTTTCACCCTTGATCGGACATTTGGGGTTGCTTAGGTAACCTCTGTCGAGGCATCTTAAACATACACGTACAAAGAGTGCCCTGCTTGTTTTGAGTCATATTGTTTTTTTATATCAAAAGTAGTAGAATTATAGCCAAGTTCCATATTCATCTTCAACGATGGAGATTATTAGCTTTGTGCCTATGATTTGCATGTGTTGCCAGCTGTTGTCACAGAAGTTGCTGGGAATCTGGGACAAAATACAATCAGTATGTGTAGAAGTGAAAAGAAAAAACATAGAGATGTTTTTGTACAACTATATGCATCTAAGTTCTGCATTGAAAGGTTTGGACATTCTTTCTTCCTATTGTACTATCACTTAAAATAGTTTCCAGATCATGTTCCCCATATGTTAAGCCAGACATTGTAACTAGGTAATGATAATTTGATGAAGTGGCATCAGCATACTGAATAGGACGAAAAAATTGTGATAGAATATAATTGAATTAGGTTATGTCTGATGGTAGGATGGAATTTCATTAAAAAGGTGCACATGTAGCTTATTAATGCATCCTCTCCTAGACCTGCAAATTTGGTTTGAGACAATTGACATTAGTGCCTGTCTTATAATCTTTTGTTTTTATGATAGACAAAAATTATCTAGGTATGAATTTCTTTTTTCTTTTTCCTCAAACTTTGATACTTTGTAATATTCATTGACTATCTGGTGAAGCCTACAAACCAAACAAGAATTTTGAAATTCAGAAGAAATGAAACATTTTTAAGTGTATGGTTGGAGATTCTGAGACCTGTAAATTGAGTCTATTCATCAGTGTAGGTGCTTCCTACGTTGACCAATGTTGTTAAGTATTGATGCTTTGCTGATGTACATGTGTTTTGTTGTGTCACATGCTGGTGCTAGAACATCAAATAGTAAATTATCCTGATCTGAGTACCTCTTTTCTTGAAACAGTTAGGGAGGAAAGAGCCACCATAGTAAAATATCCTGATCTGAGTACCTGGGGATTCTCCATCTGAAACCTAAACCATGAACCTTCAAAGTGGATGAATTTGGCAACTGGAGCATCACCCAGTTCAATAAAAGGTTCCTTCTTTTAAATGAGAATTTAGAGATCAAAAATTAGTTAACTACTGATTCATGGTGATTCTGAGTTTTTTTGCTTAAGGACGATGAGAAACCTTCTTTTTTTATTTTTTTCTCCAGCTTCATTGTGTTGTAATTTCTGAATTTTTGCATGAATCAAGATTGTAATTGAGGTGTGCAAGCACACTAGTTCTGGGTTTTGGTGGGTGGGATATATGCAAGCCAAACCTCTGATCAGCCTGAAACTACAGATGTCCTGGTAACATAAATCATGCTCCAGGAAGTCTTACAGTGGATATTGAATTCTTTTACTGCTCTTCTGATCAGTTGCCTGTTAGGTTGGTGGCCTCCTTATGTCTGGAAACTTCTGCTACATGAAAAATAGGAGATTTACAGGTCACCAATGTGTTTGTAACTAGCCTGCAAGAGTTTTGCTATGCTAGCACTACTCTATGAAAATGAATAGAATCATAAATGTTATTTTAGGACTGTTGGAAAGTACATGCAAGACCGTTCATTTAAAAGGAAATATGTTAATTGTCCATTAAGAGAGATGCTGCAGTGGTTAGAATTAGGTAATGATAAGATTGGAGTACTAAGTACATTATGTTTGTATTGTTTACTAGGTTTTTCTGTTTGCTTGTTGGAGCTTTTGTTGTATGATGTGTTGCACTATTGTTCTGTCCTCTTGTTTCTAGATCTAAGGTATATTTTTTAAATAATGCAAATCTATAAGATAGATGTCATTTCTTAATTTTCTTTTTCTAACATTATTGACTAACTAATTTTCTTTTTCTAATATTACTGACTAACTATACTCACAACTTTATTAATCTAGTATTTTGTCACAAAATTAATTTTGTAAGAAATGGCTTTTTTGATATATTCTTAGGGTTACTGTTTGTCTTGATGTATTTAAGAACCAACTGGCCGCTGGAATGCTGACTAAGTCTGCAATATTAATGTTTGTTAAAGTTGGGTTACCTTCCTATTGGTCTTTTTTTCTGCCTTTTTCATTGTGTTATTGTGGGAATTATCCAGTGTGTTGTAGTGTATACTGCCTTTTGAATTTGCATTTTGTTCAGTTATATTCTATAGCAATTTTTTCTGAATCATATATTGTGGTGATTTTTTTATGATATGATAAGTATTTCTTGTCAAGGCTACACTTACACTAATTAGCTCACAAAACACCAAAAAATGCTGTTCTGTCTGGTGATACTGTGATCATTTAAATATTTGTGTTTGCTCTGCCTTAGCAGTCCTCTGCAATTTCACTTTTATTGACCCCACTTTATTCTTCTAGATGTGACAAAATATTCTCAATTTCTTTCTGTTTTAGTATGAATATTATTTTTTGTTTCGTGAGCAATCTGCATATTCTTTAGAACTACTATCATGTCAAACTTCATTTCATCTATTCCCAAATTTGTTTGGCTATTTGTTTGGATTTTTGCAATGGTGATATATGCTGAAATTCAATAGTCTACAATTGATGCCTTCTTAACAAATGACTGACAGAACTTTGCTGACCGAGTTTGGTGATATTATTTGGGAAGTTTTACCATTTGCTTGATCATGCATCCTCAGGGTTATCACTCTGAGCCGATTACCTTTTACGCCATCTTATGTCAATGTCACAAATCAAACATCAATCAGGCCATAATTTTATGCTTGTCTTGTTGATTTTTTTTTCTTTTTTTTGGGGGGTGGCTGGTTGAGTGTTTGTTTTATTTGCGTTAACCCATATTTCTATGTATTTTTGTTCACTTTCTATGCCATGGTCATTATAGCTGATTTTGTCATTGTTTGCGATTACTAGCAAGTACCATTCCATCCATTTTCCTGTTAAAATGGATATCCGATGTCGATGGACCATATAGGTGGTGGCCTTGATTATAAACAACAGCACTTGTAAAGGACTTTAGAGCCCAGCAGTTGTATATTTCAAAACAAATGGGAACTTATTTCTCTAAAGCTTATTTGTGGTCCGGCTTACTGGCACAATGGGTTCGATTAGCTGCATTTGGCATCACTGCCACATTTTTTGGAAAAATATAAAAAAAACTCTTTTTTTAAATATTTTTTATAACAAAAAAACTTAACTCATCTAAGCCTTTTTTTCTTTTTTTTCAACTACATGGGGTCGGCTACATGAATATGCTTCCTTCACTCTGCTCTATTCAGGACTAAGTCGACATTCAACTTACAAATAGTTATATTTTTTTAATTAAGCTTTTTTAGCTTCTTTCTTTACATCTCTATACTTTTTAAAACTTTCTTCATCCATAGACTCTCGCCAAATTTGGTAGTTTGTCTAAGCTTAATGGCAGCTTGAACTTTCTTGTTCCATCATCAAGTTTTGTTTCCTAATAGTCCTACTTTTGATTCTCCTAAAACTTCTTTTGCAATACTTTTTATGCATTTAGTTTCTTTTTTTCGCATTTAGTTTGGATCACTATCTATATTCATAGTAATTTCTTTTACTAACCTATCTTTAAATAATTCTAGTTTTTCTTCTTTCAAATTTCATCATTTAATTTTTGGATTAATAGTTTTATGTTTTACTCTAGATTTCATTTTTATTCATATGTCTGCTATCATTAACCTATGTTGTGAAGTTAAACTTTTTTCCTGGAATAACTTTACAGTTTTTGCATGTTATTTTATCCACTTTTCTAGTTAAGAAAAAGTCTTTAATTTTATTAGATTCACTTTTAAATATTATTAAATGTTCAGCTCTCTTTTTGAAACAAGTATTTGCTATTGTTAGATCATATGCCACTGCAAAATCTAATAAGCTTACGTCGGCTTTATTTCTATCTTTAAATCCATATCCTTCATGTATCATTTCATATCCATCCCTCTGTTTACCTACATATTCATTAAAATTTCTACCTTATATATCTTTTTTCCTTATGGTATTTCTTGCACTACTTCATCTATGTCTTCTAAAATTGTGTCTTAGTTTGTTGGTCTAGTCCTACTTTTGGTGCATATGCATTAATTATGTTAATTATATTATTCTCAATTATAAGTTTTAGTGATATAATCCGATTTTCTTTCCTACTTACCTTAACAACATATTTCTTAAAATTTCTATCTACAATTATTTCCACTTCATTTCTATTTTTATATTTTTCAGTGTAATATAATTTATATCATGTATTCTCTATTTCTCTAGATCTTTCACCTACTCATTTAGTCTTTTAAGCATATTATATTTACTTTTCTTCTAATCATAGTGTCTACTATCTTCATTGCTTTACCTATTTAGTATTCCTATGTTCCAAGTTGCTATTCTAATATGACTATCAGGAACCTTTGCTAACTTATCATCGCATCCAGGCGTTGGTGCGGCACCCCTTGCCTAGTTTTCAAAACATCCAGAGGCAGTTGCAACGTATTTCTTAACGGGAACGTCCTAAGCCCTTTGCATAGTTTGATTTAGTAGATTCATGTTTTAGGAAATCTAACGAAGTTTTACGCTGGCTATCAACTACCTAACATGTTTGATAGTCACTGATGCTTTTATTTTTTTAAAATTCCAACTATAGAACTTGCTTGGTAGCTACTATTATTTTTTATTTTTTATAGAAAGATATTTTTAAATAGTCACTTTTCCAAATGTTGTTTTGGTTTCTAAAAAATTACTTAAAAAAAGTGGAAGTAAAAAAATTTCACTTTCACTTTTTCCATAAATAACGAAAGTTACTTCTAAAAATAAAAAAAATAAAAATAATGTAATCAAATATATTTTTTCCAGTGGATTTCATGTTTCTACTTTTGAAAATAGAAGTATATACAAAACAAAATGATACTGAAGAGGTCCTTTGTTTGCAGCATGGGATATTCATCTAGCTATAAATGTAACAATGGTGTTTCTTACCACCATTGGCCATCTTAGTCTCATAAGTTTGTCTGGTTAGGTGGTGACTGCTGCAGGAAGGCATTTCATCTTCTGTTATTGTATGTGATGTAACTTATCTGCTTTCAATGAGATTATTAGGTGAATCTAAACCATAGACAAATTTATTTGGACTTCAATTGATATTAATTGCCAAAATAATTCATTGAACATGTTTGATGGCATGTTTTGTGAACAAAGGATCATGAAATTTTCAGTTAAATCAGAAGTTATAATTTTGACTCTTTTTTTGTCTAAGTTAGGTGTTAACTTCCAGAATAAGACCGCTGATTGCATATTTGTATGCTATAGAATATTGTCTTGATGTTGGTATTATTGTTATTATTGTTGCCATTGGTTCTTCTGATGGTCATGATGGTTCTGGATTGCATATGCATTTTATTTGCTGTTTACCTGTTATGGCAAATATTGTTGCTAAGTTTTGTTAAGGGGTTGTAGAAATCGAGTCTAG
This sequence comes from Calamus simplicifolius, assembly GCA_900491605.1. NCBI lineage: Eukaryota > Viridiplantae > Streptophyta > Magnoliopsida > Arecales > Arecaceae > Calamus > Calamus simplicifolius. Next base: position 350,507 of record UESW01001358.1, read on the forward strand.
ACACTTAGACATTTGTCTGGTGATTTGGGAGTCATTTATCCCCCTGGGCTGGTCTGGTTCTGTTTGTTTCTTTTCTGTCACCTTAATCTGCAGGGTGCTTATTTTGTTAGCTGTTGCCTTTGTAAGTGTCAGCTCTACTGCATCCTTTTCACTCAATGTGTTAAGATTGATGGGTTCTCCTGCCTTAAAAAGAGAAGTTGTTTTTCATGACTGTAATGCATCTCTCTTCAGATTGATGAATTGCATAATGCTCTCTTTCTCCTGTAATGCTTTAGAAAACCCTTTTTTTTCACCAGACATAAAGGAAATAGAAAGAAAAAGCCAGGCTTTGCTGGTAATTGGTTCGTAAAACAAAATGGTGAAATGAAAATATAGGCTTTTGTTGCAGTGCTTGATGAGTATAAACAGTGCAGAGTTAAGGTATCTCTAATTGCCTATGTGGAACACGTTTGTAGCACAACTCAGTGTAGGATGGTGGAAGATTTATATTTGGAGAGTGCACTATGAAGACTAGCTTACAAAGAAAACTGGTGTTGAAAGCAAAATCTCAAACACGAACATCGTGGCCTGGAAAAAAATGTTTACCCAACAGCATCTTTGTTTTTTTCCTTCCCTTCCAGAAAGGATGCCTGCATAAACAACTCTTGTTGATTGAGCTTTTTGTAAAATACCTTGAGTCAGCGAGGGACTGAAGATATCGGTGGATGCTTATACGCAATGAACATGCTGTGTCGATGATGCCTGTTCCAATGACTTTTTTCTTTTGTTTTTGTTTTTGATTTTGTTTTGTTTTATTCTTTTGACTTCTTCCAGATAAACTTTTGTATATGGATATAGGTCTGGTAGCTGTATATATTACCACTTCCGTGTGACTACTAGTAGTCTGTTGTTTGTGGGCAGACAGCCGTAGATAAAGGTAATTTTATTTGGTTGATGTTGTATCTTCTACTGTTTGTGAAAGTGAAGTTAAGGATCATCTGTAGGATTGCAGTACTGTTCCCGGTTGCTATGTCTGCTTTGATTATTTATTTCTTTGGTTAGGCTATGATTTTTAGGGCTTCCATTAGGACTGATAATTCTTGAATATATATATATATATATATATATATATATATATATATATATATAGAGAGAGAGAGAGAGAGAGAGAGAGAGAGAGAGAGCTATATTTGAATGTAACCAAACCTAGATTCGGTCGTCTTTTTCATTCTTGGATTCATACAATTTACAGATCCTAAAGATGAAAAAAAGTAAAGATCGGGTGGCTCCAGCATTCATGTAGATCGAAGGATGAGGGAGAGGATTGGATATTTAACTACATTCGAATGTAGTCAAATTATCTCTCTCTCTCTCTCTCTCTCTCTATATATATATATATATATATATATATATATATATATACCATTTGCTTCAAATTTGGATCGATGAAATAAAAATTTTGAGTATGAAATAATTTTTATTTGGTTGTAAATAGCAATTTAGTTCCTGGAATGGTCATGCCCATCAGCCTATCATTTTGATTTTTCTGTGTCTTTTTCAGATGAAGTGGCGGGATCTTCTGAAGGAGAGCTCAGCTGTGGTGATGTGGATGCATCAGAGAGCCAGGAATCTGGGACACGCCTTGCTGACCATGAACTCAAGGAAATGCTTCTTAAAAAGTACAGCGGCTACCTGAGCAATCTCAGGAAAGAATTCTTGAAAAAGAGGAAGAAGGGAAAGCTCCCAAAGGATGCAAGGTTGGCATTGCTAGATTGGTGGCATAGCCATTACAGGTGGCCCTATCCCACGGTAATTTTCCTATCCTTATGTTTTTCGTTCAGTGCCTACCTTCATTAAGACATTGGGCTAAAAAAATAGTTTAAATTTGTGTTCAAAGTTGAAGGCATTGCATTATGAATGTATTAGCTGTTGATTAATTGTTGGCAACTTATCTGTGGCGGCTGCTTTAGGAAGAGGAGAAGACGAGGCTAGCTGAGATGACAGGGCTTGACCAGAAGCAAATTAACAATTGGTTTATAAACCAGAGGAAGAGGCACTGGAAGCCCTCGGAGGATATGCAGTACGCTCTCATGGAGGCCGTCAGCGGTGGATCCAGTGGGACGATGTTGTACTTTGACACAGGCACCGTTGGTCCATGATCCACAGTGCCAGGTGCTATGCTTTCTTACGTCTACCAAGCTTTGTTTGTGGATAATTGATTTCCCATTTTGATGCTCATGTGTATATGGTGTTTGATCAACTGATATCGAGTCATGTAATTGTTGACAGAATGTATCATGGTTTTGTTTGGCCGTCAACTCGATGAGCCAGACTTCTGTTTGTATCTTTTGTAAGTTGGCTGGTTATTTTGGTGCTATGGTAGTCTGGTTCATCCGAGGAGTGCCTTCATTATTTTTACTGCCTATAATTGTTCAAGTAAATGTGAAGCTGGGGAATGAGCTGGCCTCTGGATAACTTTAGATGTGCGTTGCGTTCGATGCATTCAGTGGCATTAAAGGTAATTGGTGGACTGGGAGCCATGGTTAATCCAATCTTTGGTTCTTTTGGCGCAGCTCGTGTCTTATCGGGGACGATGGTGGTCCGGTGGGGCCTGATTGCGATATCCTTTGGTGCCAGGGTACCATGATTGGCTGACTCCGTCCCTCGGCCTTGGGCTATCAGTGGTCGTTCGGATGCCTACGAAGTTCATAGTGGCTGATGGGATCTTAAGCGAAGTGATTGAATGGCTCGTAGTGTTTGGGAGGTGGTGCGATAGTAACGTGCGATAGTAATGATCAAGTGAATACAGTTCTACATCGGCCACCAGGTCCATTGGCATATCTGAATTCAATGCCGAGGAAAGCTGAGGTGTGGTATAGATCAGGGAGCCCTGTATGCATTAAAATTCTTTGCATTGGCCAATTTACTGTCTGCTTTAGTTCATTACAACTCATGCTCAGATTGATGTGCATATTAATTTTCATATGGGTCTCCATGATGCCGCCACAGACCCGAGGTAAAAAAAATTAGTTGAACTTTTGACATGATGGGATCAATGATATTATTGGAAAAGACTTTGTACATCGCATCCGGTGTAGCAAATTTGCATGCACATGACATTTATTAAAAAATGTTAAGATAATTTTACGACATTCCGATCGAAAAAATTATGACATTATAGTTTTAAAATTACAATACTATAGTTATAAAACTATAACACCCATTCAGAAAGTCAAAAAAAAAATTATGATACCTAGTTATAAATTTACGATACCGTAGTTATAAAATTATGACATCCATTTAGAAAATGTGTACATAAATTTTTTTTAAAAAAAGTTGAACGGGTATTAATGGACGTCACGTTAAATTTTAAGATGATACTCCAGTTGTAAAATTATGACACAATAGTTATAAAATTAAGATACCCATTAAGAAAGCCAAAAAAAATTATGACATCCCAGTTGTAAATTTACGATACCATGTTAAAATTACGACACCCACTCAAAAAATGTGTTTGTACATAAATTTTTAAAAAAAGCTAAACGTGTATTAATGTACGACACGTCAAATTTTAAGATGACACTTGTAAACTTATGACATGTAGTTATAAAATTAAGACACCCATTCAAAAAGCTGAACGTGTATTAATGTACGACACGTCAAATTTTAAGATGACACCCTAGTTGTAAACTTACGACATGTAGTTATAAAATTAAGACATCCATTCAAAAAGCTAAAAAAAATTACGGCATCCTATTGTAAATTTATAATACCGTAATTATAAAATTACGATATCCATTCATAAACGTGCACTGTAATCTTTACACAAATTTTAAAAAAAATTAAATATATATTAATGCATGTTACGTCAAATTTTAAGATAGCATTCATGTTCTATTATATCAAGCAATGTAAAATTTATATGAATCAATAAAATGAAGCGATATACTCCACGTAAAATTTGTTAAGGCTGTGTTCAAAATCTTTTCCTATCTTATTCTTGGAGGTCACTGTCAAGTTTTATACCGAGTTTTTGAAGATGACTAGTCGCTTGGACCGCCTCTTATCATCATGGACCATTTATTGGAAACATCAACTTTTTGAAAAACAGTATCATATTCAAACAAATATACAAAACTTTTAAATAAAATTAATCATAACCTTTATGATTTTTGTTACTATAGCACAAGGTATGGTGAGATAATGGCCCCATTGAAATTCTTGTTTTAATATAAATTTAAGGAAAATCCTATGATGCAGCAAATTCTACATAGGCTGCATTGTTCCTTTTTATTGATCCACATGAATCCTACATGCGACGGAACGGGATAGCAGGGATACGATGTTATGTTTTGTTTTGAGCGTGATGTGCATTAATATCCGTTCAGCCTTATTTTGAAATTGGTGTGCAGACGAAAATATCCTTTTCCTTCGGCTTACTTCTATTCGTCATCTTACTTGGATTTAGCTGATGGAAGACTCTTTTCAATTCTAAAATGTTCTTTTTGGCTTTGCCTTTTGGATCTAAGGAATCGGTCCAAGATTGGAGCAAGATCCTTCCCCCTCGCTCTGAGAGTCCGGTCTAAGGAATTAGTTTGCATTGGTGATATAAGCTTCTTCGTAGCTGTTGACCCACTTATTGATTTTGATGATTAACAAAAGCCATGACTATATTCCTTATGATATTAATGAAATTGACAAGTGTTTCAGGAATTTAGAAAGGTTAAATATTCAAATTTTGTATAAAAATAGGCTTGAATCAGTTTTTAATGGTATATGTCAAAGTTCAGAGTTTAGAGCCAACACCCGTTGTCATTAGAGCCGACTCCAGAGCGTATCGGAATAGTTTGATACTTTCGGCACGGTTTAGAGTTGACACCTAGAAAGTTAGAGCCAACTCTAACCCGAGATACAATGAATTATTTTTCTGCTTCAAAATTTAGAGTCAACACCTGCGGAATTAGAGTCGACTCTAACATAAGAATAGAGACTACATTTTTCGGAATACTGTTAGAGTCGACACCCAGGAAATTAGAGCTGACTCCAGCTCACGGTGTGTCGACACCATAGAATCTCAGAGCTGACTCCACGACGAACTTTTTCTTACTATTTTTGGAAACTCGACATAGAGCCGACACCTTGAAAAGTTGGAGCCAACTCCAACCTGTCAGAGTCGATTTTCAGATTTGTCAGAATCAGCTCCAACGGTTATATTTCTTCACCTACTCTTTAATGGTCTATTTCTTTGCGTGAGGAACTAATCCAAGTACTCTCAATGACTAGTTTTGCATCTAAAAATGTGGATTAAGAGAAATTATAAAAAGGGATTCCGACCGTTCAAAATATATGGAAGAGAAAAGAGAAGAAAAAGAGAGAAATTAAGAAATTTCAAAGAGAAAAATCTCTGTGTCAAAGCCTAACTGTTGAAAAGAGATAGAAGAGAAATCCAAAAGCCTTCCAAGATCAAATCCAAAGGATTTCCATCAATTTGAAGAAGAAAAGCAAGAGCCCTAATTCTTCAACCTTCTCTTCACCGAGTTTCCTTCAAGTGTCTAACTTCAAGCTTTGAAAGATCATTCAGAGGAGAAGAGGAAAAGAAGAAAAGAAGAAAAGCTCAACTTTAAATAGCTTCAAATCAGGCTTTTCTATTCTCATTTTACTCGTATTATTTATTTGCTCATTTGAGGAGCTTTTAATTTATTGTAAACACCTATTTGAGTTATTTGCTTTCTGATTCAATCAGGGGGATTGAATCAGTTGAGGTAGTTGACCTCAGACAAGCTAAGATTAGCTTGTGTTAGGTTTTGTGCTGGTGAACCTATGAAAACCGTCTGGGTTCGTTGTGACCCTATTATAAAACAACAAGTTCGGATTGTGATCTTGCAAAATAACTCAGCTGTAATCAGGGTGATTATAGTATGGACCCAAGAGTTGCTTAGGAGTGGATGTAGGTGTAGCTAACACCGAACCACTATAAACCTTTTGTGTTTGTCATGCTTATCTCTCTCTTTTTATATTGTGCTCAACATTCATATCATCACTTCACTTATGCACATTCTTCTGGTGAAATTAAGTTTTAATTGTAAAATTTTTTAAAGAACCCAATTCACCCTCCCTCTTGGGTTGTCATCTGGGCCAACAATTGGTATCAGAGCTTGTGCTCATTTCGGCTTGATCTAACAATCAAGAGCTAAAGATTCAAATGGCAGCTCAAGCTGGCTCTTCTTTTTCTAAGGGTCAATCCACAAACCATCCACCTTTGTTTAGTGGTACAAACTATTCATATTGGAAAGTTAGAATGAGAATTTTCGTTCAAGCTTTAGACTATGAGTTATGGAGTATCATTATCAATGGTCCTAGCACTCCCACACATTTAGTAGACGAATTCATTGTTCCTAAACCCGAAGGCAATGTTTGGATGCTGGAATAAGGCCGGGAATAGGGCCTTATTCCAGCTTATTCCCCCAAACACCCTGAAAAAGGAGAGTGGGCCCCATGAGACTGGCTATTCCAGTCAACCCTCTTTATTCCTATTCCTTATTCCATTGTACCCCATGGAATAGCTCCTATTCCCACTGCAGCTATTCCAGGGGCACCCATGGATTTAAATTAAATAAATTTATTTATTATGTCATTTAAATAAATTAAATAAATTAAATAAATTTATTTATAATATAATTTAAAATTAAATAAATTTATTAATTAAAAATAATAAATTAAGTATATTATTTTTTCTTTATTAATATAAAAAAATTTATTAAGTATGTTCTTATATTATTTTATGAATAGTAATTAATTTATTACCTTATTTATTAATAAATAATAATTTATTCAAGTCATTTTAAAAAATAAAAATTGATAAACCATTTTTATTGGAAGGGGTATCTTTGAAATTTTAGAAAAATTCTTCATCTATTCCTACTGGAATACATATTTATTCCCATGTCATCCAAACATCATTTGGAATAATACTGCATTAATTACACTGGAATAACATAGAATACCAGATTTTGATCCAAACAAAAATCTGGAATAACAAAAGGAATAAGCTATTCTTACGGAATTCGTATCCCTATTCCTATAATAACTTTTTAACATCCAAACGCAGCCGAAAGGGATTGGAATGAAAATGATAGAAAAATGGCTCAGCTCAATGCCAAGGCCATGAATGTCATATACTGTTCTTTGGATGCAAATGAATTCAATGGAATATCCACTTGCATCTCAGTCAAAGAAATATGGGATATGTTGGAAGTTACTCATGAGGGTACTAACCAAGTTAAAGAATCTAAAATTAACATTTTGGTGCACAAATATGAACTTTTTAGCATGGATCAAAATGAATCAATTAATTACATGCATGTACACTAGATTTACTGATATAGTAAATGGATTGAAAAGTCTTGATAAGACCTATACTAACTCTGAATTGGTGCGAAAAATTCTTAGGTCTCTTCCAAGAACATGGGAAGCCAAAGTGATAGCTATCCAAGAAGCCAAAGATCTGAATATTCTACTTTTGGAGGAGCTACTTGGATCTCTTATGACCCATGAGCTTACGATGAAGCAACATCAAGAAGAAGATGTGAAAAAAAAAGGACAATTGCACTCAAAGCTGCAGAAAATGAAAAGAGCAGCAGTGAAGAAGATGAAGAAAATGATGAAATTGCTCTCCTTGCAAAGACATTCAAAAAATTTATGCAAAAAATGAAACCCTTCCATAAGAGAAAACCTGGTATTAAAATGGAAGGAGAAAAAGAAAAGGATAAGGATAAGGAAAAGGATTCCTTGATATGTTATGATGCAAGAAACCAGGATATTTCATATCAGAATGTCCTCAACTTAAGAAGGGATACAAAAAGAAGAAGAAGGCGTATGTTGCAACTTGGAGCGACAACGAGGAATCTTCATTTGAAGATGATCAAAAAGAGGTTGCCAACATATGCTTCATAAAAAATAATGAAAATGAGGTAAATTCTGAAACCCCCAATGATGATTTTACTTTTGATGAACTATATGATGCTTTTAATGAATTAATTAGTGATTTCAAGATTTTGAGAACCAAAAACAAAACTTTGAAAACTGAAAACTTAGATCTTCTCAAAAAGAAAACTGAACTTGTTCTTGAAATTGAAAATTTAAAATCTAAAAAGGAAGACATACTAAAGAAAAAAGAATCAATTTCTACTGAAAATCTTAACTTAAAGAAAGAAATCAAAAATATAAGAATATTGTTAATATATTTACAAATAGTTTAGAAAAGCTTAATCTACTGTTGAACAATCAAAGAGCTATTTTTGACAAAGCTGGTTTAGGATATAGACCACATATGAAACAAAAATTTATCAACAATTTCTTTATAAAGAAACCAATCAAAAATGATATTTTCTGTTACCATTGTAGCAAAAAGGGACATACACTACTACAAATAGTGGAATAGACTACGGTAGGTTTTAAGAAAAAGACTACGTTTTTCATAAAAAATGTAGTCTAATATCTTAGACTATGTTTTCATAATTTTTCATAATTTAAAAGACTACATCTTTTTTTAAAAACGTAGTCTTATATTAGCTGATAATATAAAAGACTACGTTTTTAAATAAGACATAGTCTTATATTATCTTATAATAAAGAAGGCTACGTTTTTAATTAAGACGTAGTCTTATATTATTTGATAATATAAAAAGACTATGTTTTAAATTAAGCCGTAGTCTTATATTATCTGATATTTTGTCAAAAAGACTACATTTTCAATTAAGACGTAGTTTTATATTATCTGATAATATAAAAAGATTATATTTTTAAATAAGACGTAGTCTTATATTATCTTATAATAAAAAGACTACATTTTTAATTAAGATGTAGTATTATATTATTTTATATAATAATATAAAAAGACTATATTTTTAATTAAGACGTAATCTTATATTATTTTATATAATAATGTAAAAAGACTACATTTTTAATTAAGACGTAGTCTAATATAAAACTAAAAATTTATCTTTTTCCCTCCTCATAATTCGCTTCCCCCTTTTTTTTTAAATGAAACCCTTGATATCCCGCTGTAGTTTTGTTCTGGATTAGGGTTTCGTTTGCGACTCCACCGCCCATCCTGCAGGATTACGATTGAGGAGACACCACCACCACCACCAAAGTTTGGTTTACAAAGACTCCATCACCATGGAAGATTAGGGTTTTGTTTGCTGTCTCTTCACCAAGCTGATTCACTAGGCTGATTCAACTGCAGGTAATCCTTTTTTTTTAATGATCGGGAGGGAGAGAGAGAAACCTGGTGAAAGGGGGGCATCTGGCCAGATCTTTGACTCGGGTCCGGCGGCGTGCCCGCCAGCTTGTCGGGCCCAGGCCATGGGCGACAGCCCCCACCGGGGTCTGTCCGGCATCCGGTGGGGTTCGGCTGGTCAGAGGAGGTCGACTGTGCCGCCGATCAAGTGATTGATTATGGGAGCCGAACCGGCTCCCATGTTTGGCTCAGGCCCGGTGGCTTGCCCGCTAGCTCGTCGGGCTCGGGCCAGGGGTGGCAGCCCCCACCGACATCCGTTCGGCGTTCGGTAGGGTTCGGCCGGCCGGAGGAGGCCGGCCGTGCCACCGCTCAGGGAGGAGGAACGGAAGAAGAAGAAGAAGAAGAGGAAGAAGAAGAGAGGAAATAAAGAAAAAAAAATTGGAAGGGGTGCCGCCACCGGCCGGCACTAGGCTGGTCGTCGATGGCCGACCAGGCACCCCCGGGAGAGCTGGCGGCAGCCCTTGGCCACTGGCACTGTCCCCTGATTCAGGTGAACCAGTAGCGCTCGATCGAAACAGGGGATGGAGGATGGCCTGGTGGGCTGGGCCTGGGCTCGGTCCGGCCCATTCAGGCTGGTATTTTTTTTAAAGGTGACTGTTAATTTTTTTAAATTAAAAAAAGACTGAATTAAGATGCAATTAATCCTTACCATTTAAATTAAGTATTAAAAAAATAGAAAAATGATCTAATAACTTGATTCTAAGAGATTGATGCAATTAATCCTTACCATTTAAATTAATAACGTGATTCAAATAGAAAAAGTTTATATGTTTCTGAACATAATATCTTTTCTATTTTAGGAACATAGATGGTGGATTCATTAGGCATGGAAAGTAAGTCCAAAGAGATTGATGACAAAGCAAAGGAAGCTAAACCACTGTAAGTTATTATTTATCTTTTTAATTTACTTGTCATCTTTCAAATTTTTTTACTTCTATGTGGTTTGATAAATTTAATTAGTTTGTTAGATAAAATTAATTATATTTGTTGATTTAATTAACTAGTTACTATTATTTTTTGAATTTAAACAGACTAGATAAGTCATGGTACTCTGCTGATAGACGTACAAAAAGATATGAGGATGGTGTCGAAGTTTTTTTAATCATGTTAAAAAAAATTTAAGTGACCCTAGTTCCATACAATGTCCATGCATAAAATATGGGAATATGAAAGTTCATGATATCACAGTGGTTAAAGATCATCTTTTTTGTAATGGTATCGACTCAAGTTATGACGTATGGATATGGCATGGCGAAAACGTATGTAATGTTGAGGAAGATAAGTGTACCTTAGATGCTGAAGAATGTCGTCTTCAATACAATGATGATATTAATGTTGTGGAAATGGTTGAAGCAGCCAGAGATCTATTTGAATGTAATCCAGAAAAATTTGTTGACTTGTTGGATGATGTTGAGCGCCCTTTATACACTGGTTGTAGTGGGTTCACTAAGCTTTTTGTTTTGGTACGATTATACAACTTTAAAACAAAATACGGGTGGAGCGATGCAAGTTTCAATGAGCTTTTAAGCTTTTGAGGTGATGTGCTTCCAAAAGAAAATTTGATGCCAACATCAATATATGAAGCAAAAATGACATTGTGCACCTTAGGAATGCAATATGAAAAGATACACGCATGTCCAAATGATTGCATTTTGTATAGAAATGCAAACAAGGATGTTGATGTATGTCTAAATTGTTCTGAATCAAGATGAAAGATTCCTAAAGGATCCAATCATCCAAAAGTAGGCATGCCGGCAAAAGTTGTGTAGTATTTTCCCCCAATACCCAGGTTTAGAAGAATGTATGGTACTTGTCAAATATTGAAAGATTTGATATGGCATTCTAGTGAAAGAGAAGTTGACAGTTACATTCAACATCCAGCAGATGCAGCATCATGAAAATTAATAGACCACAAATGGCCAGATTTCGCATGTGAGCCATGAAATCTTCGATTGGCACTTGCAGCAGATGGGATAAATCCACATAGCTCCTTAAGTAGTCGTCACAGTACATGGCTTGTCGTACTTATTACCTATAATCTCCCACCATAGTTGTGTATGAAGCGAAAGTTTATGATGTTAACCTTGTTGATATCGGGTCCTAAGCAGCTGGGAAATGATATTGACATCTTCTTGCAACCACTTATTGATGATTTAAAATTGCTATGGGATGCATATTGGTGTTAAAATTTATGATGCATATTTGCAAGAGGTATTCACCTTAAAGGTTGTATTACTATGGACAATAAATGATTTTTCCACCTATGGAAATTTGAGTGGCTGTAGTGTTAAAGGTTATTTGGCTTGCCCAATTTGTGCTGAAAATACACATAGTGTATACTTGAAACATAGTCAAAAAAATGTGTACCAAGGTCATAGAAGATTTTTGCGCAGAAATCATCCATATAGAAGAGCAAAAAAGGCATTTAATGGTTGTCAAGAGTTTGATGTTGAGCTTAAATCTTTAACTGAAACAGAAATTTTATAAAATACCAGAAATATTAATTATGTGTATGGAAAAAAGCAAGAAAATACAGTGCATGTTGAGAAATCAAAAAAGAAGGACAAGGTTTCAGAGGCAAAGTCTAAACTTGCATGGAAAAAAGGTCAATATTTTTTTATCTTTAATATTGGGAGTTTCTTCATGTACGTCATGTATTAGATGTGATGCATATTGAGAAAAATGTATGTGAGAGCATCGTGGGAACCCTTCTTGATATACCTGGAAAGTCAAAAGATGGACTAAGCAGTTGTTTAGTTCTAGTAAATATGGAAATTCGAAGTGAGCTACAGCCAATAGTGGGTGAAAAAAGAACATATTTGCCTACTGTAAGTTACACACTTTCTAAGGCTGAGAAAATCAAATTTTACAAGATGTTATCTGCATTTAAAGTTCCAGATGGATACGTTCTAACTTAAGAAATTGTGTTTTTATGGAAGAATTAAAGCTTTATGGCCTAAAATCTCATGACTATCATACTTTGATCCAACAAATTCTTCCATGGCATTACGAGGATTGTTGAATAAGAACATGAGATCCACAATAACTAGACTAAGTTTGTTCTTCAATGCACTTTGCAACAAAGTTGTGGATACTTGCAATCTTAGTTTGCTACAAGAAGAACTTGTGAAGACTTTATGTTTGATGGAAAAGAATTATCCTCCTTTATTTTTTGATATAATGGTTCATTTAACCGTACACCTTGTACGCGAAGTCCAGTTATGCAGACCAGTCTATTTAAGATGGATGTATCCTTTTGAAAGATTCATGAAGATCTTAAAAGGATATGTACGCAATCGCAATAGGCAAGAAGGTTGCATTGCAGAATGTTATATTGCTGAAGAAGCTGTAGAATATTGTTCGGAGTACTTGTCAAATATGAAAGCTATTGGGATCCCATCAATGAGGAATGAGTGTGGTGGTCAACACAGTATTGGAAAACCACTTTTTGCTTCTCATGTATTTAGAGCTGATGCGAAAGAGTTAGAGCAAGCACATCTTTATGTGTTGAAAAATATAACAGAAGTTGCAGCCTATGTAGAGTAAGTCAGACCCATCACAAATTATTTGAGTCTCATTAAATGTTCTTATTTTTAAAGATGTGGTCATAACTGAATAAGTTCTAACATACAGGCAACACATGGAAGAATTGAAGGCGACTAATTCAAATAAAACAAGGAGACAAAAGTGGCTTCAGGATGAGCATAATCGAACTTTCATAAATTGGTTGCGTGAAAAGGTATATGACTATGTGGTTGGCATCTTCTAGGAGATCATCATTTGTTTATACTTAACTATCATTTATGTTGCTGAATTTTAAAAATGAATGTAGGTTGCTTCTTAGATTAAGGAATCCAGTAACGTAATTTCTGATATGTTAAGGTGGATATCTCATACCCAAGTGATAAGATATGATGGATATCTTATAAATAGAGTTCGATTTCACACCCAAAAATGTGATAGTACTAGATGTGTTCAGAATAGTGGTGTCACCTTAACTGCTAAAACAATGCAAGTGTCTAGCTCGAAGGACAAGAACCCGATAATTTCAAACATGTCCTTTTATGGGGTTCTTCAGGACATATGGGAACTTGATTATATTGAATTTAAGGTGGTAGTTTTTAAGTGTAAGTGGGTTGACAGCTCTAGTGGAGTTAAAGAAGACGAAGATGGATGCACATTGGTTGATCTTACGAAAATTGGACATAAGTCAGATTCTTTTATTTTGTCTACTAATGCCCAACAAGTATTTTATGTAGAAGATGGAAATGATCCAGCTTGGTCGATTGTAGTTCCAAACTCAAGGCACATGTTTAATGGTTATTCAAATGATGACGAGTTAGGTGATATAGTATTAGAACACTGTGTTATCAAATCATTGCCTGATATACAATCTTTTGATATTATGGATGATTCTCATCTACCTTATGTGCGGGATGATAATGACGATACTTGGATTGCCAATAATTAACATGAAATGGTAATAGCTTTGTTAATCGTACATTCGCTTGTTTTTGTTATTTTATTATATTTAATTTTATATATTATGATTTTTGTTAAAATAATGATAATTTACTCTTATTGTACATGTTGCTGACTGTGAATGAAGAACCTACGTCAAGCGCAGAAAAGGTCAAAAGAAAAAGGGGTCCAACAACTATGCCTAGAGTAATAAAAGCTAGGTATCATGGAGAAGTAAAGGAGGTGACTTACAATAGAAGAGAACAATCTTTAGGGGAGGTTAATACAAAAATACAAAGTTATCTAAGTGTTATTGCCAGAACCACTTTGCCTATTAATTTCGAAAATTGGCTTTCAGTTCCTGAAGAACTGAAAAATAAAATTTGGATTCAAATAAAGGTAAGTTTTTTTTTAATTTTTTTAATTAAATTTTGATTTTATTAGTATGCTCTTATGTATTTCTATGTTTTTGTAGAAAGCTTATAATGTGCCAGTTGAAGGAAAGAAACATATTTTGTCATTTGCTTGTACAAAATGGAGACAATTTAAGTTCAAGTTGAGAACAAAATTCTTGAATCCATTGGAAGATATGCGACCCTTATTTGACAACCCTCCTAAGAACTATCCAGTCATAAAAAAAGATGCTTGGAATGCCTTTATCAGCAGGTATAGTTCTCCAGAATTTCAGGATTGGAGTAGGTTGCAAAGTGAAAGAGCAAAAAGCAATGAGTATCGATATCATTCATCTAGGCATGGATTTGTTAATGTGGAAGAAAAGATAGTAAGTGTTGAATATTTAGTTCTACATTATTGAGTAATTATTAGCTTATTTTTTATTAATATATTCATTGTCTAATAATTATAGAAAAAAGAGATGGGCATTGATGAAGACATTGGATGAAGTGTTGTATGGAAAGCTGTTTATTCAAAAGGTGATGGTTCTGATAGTGAAGTCATCAAAGAAGTCATACAGAAGATTATAAGTAAATCCATTATTGTTCATTTAATAGCTAATTATATATTCTTTTATAACTTCCTAATGCATGGTTCATTTTGTCTACATATCAGGATGAATATACAATGAAGGTAAAAGATGGATCAATACAAGAATCGGGACAAAAAGACATACTAGGAATGGCATTGGGAAATCCCGAACATGGTGGTCGAATAAGGGGTGTTGGAGGCATGGTTACCCCTAAAACCTATTTCAATCTTTCGAAAAGAATAAAAACAAGCGAACTCTTACAATATTTGTTAGAAGAACAAAAAATACTGAACCAACAACAAAGAGAAGATGCAGAGGAAAAAAAATCATTACTTGATGAGCTACGTAAACTTCATGAAGAAAACACAAAGTTGAGAGATATTTCAAAAATTGCTGCAAGTGCTCAATATGTTTCAGACAAAGCTAGCTGTTGCTCAGTTAAAAAACTGCATCCAAATAAAATTGTTGCTGATTCTGATATACAAAATGATGAAAATATAGAATTTATTGCCATTGGACAAAGAAACATGAAAAAGGTATGTTAATATTTACTTATATTTGTAGCATTTTATTTAAATTCATAGTACTTATATTTTCTAATGTTATTGCTTTGAAGGAAAAACCATGCAAATTGGCAGTAGAATCTATTAATAATATAATTGGATATAGTACAGTGATTGAGAATGTAGAACCAAACTCTGTTGTACATGGAGTTCCTTTGGGTATTCATAATTATGTGTATCTATTGATGTTTGTTTTGACGATGATGTTCTCCTTCCAATAACAATTGGTGATGATCCTGTGAAAGTTAAAGATTTTGTTGGTTCTCACATTGCATGGCCTCGATCATTAGTTATTGATGATCAAAGAAAGGTATCTGAAACCTTTTAACTTATCTTTAAATTTGTGATTAATTTATATTGATAAACTATTTGTTATGTAACATATGTGAATTAAATTTCATTATTATGAACAGGCTAAGATTGTCCTGCAAAAATTACAAATAGAAAACAAAGAAAAGGGTCCATGGAGTTTGTCATATTTAAAGAATCACATTGCAAAAAGTTTGGGAGATACAAATATAATAATGGTGGTATTGGATGTTGGTGTCTTTGGTCATGAACAGGTTTGTTATATTATTCGAGAAGATATCGATAACTTTTGCTCAATGGATAAGATAACTTCTAGTTGTATTGTGCTATATATAAGGTAATAAGATTGTTTTTTATTTTTTGCATTTCATATGCAATTACTATATGTTACAAATTTCTAATAAAAATTGTGGGATTAAATAATTTGATTTGTGTAGCTATTTGTACAACCAAATCAAGAAATCAAAACTGCTCAACATGTATAGCTTTATAGACCCTGGACAGATCTCTATACACTCTGGATCGGCTGGAGTATGATCAGATTTGATTGCTAAAAGATTAGAGCATTGTTATGAGGATCAATTGTTTCTAGCTCCTTATAACTCTGGGTAAGTGGTTTTTTAATAAAAATTGATACTTTTGATATTAAGTTATTGATTATTGTTATTATGTTTATGAAGGGATCACTGGTCCTTGGTGGTTATTGACCCTCATGGGGACAAAGTGTATTTTTGTGATTCTATTGGACATTCAGTGGGAAAAGAATTGAAAGGTGTTATTAATACGTAAGTATTTATTTCTTTTTAATTTTGCAGTAATTTGTCTGGATTATATCATTTGAGTCTCACACTATTACTATACTTTGTTAAATTAGTGCACTCAAAATATACAATGCTAAAGCTGATCGAGTTGCAAGAAAAACACTTACTTGGGAGTCAATTAAGGTATATTGAGTTGCATATTCTTTTTAATAATTCTTAAGTTTAGATCTTATTTGTTTTATTCTTATAAAAACTTTTAAATTCATTTTTCAAGTGTCCAAAGCAACCATCAAGTCTTGAATGTAGCTATTATGTCATCATGTATATGAAGGAGATCATTGAGAATTATATCATTTCAACCGATGAAAAGGTACGTAGGTTATTATTGCATAGATGATTCACATAAGTTCTACTTTTTATGGTTTTAGGTTTTTATTTTATGTATTATTTAGTGCTCTTTTTATGAGTAACTTATATGAAAAGGTTTGTTATTATTGCGTACATGATTCATATAAGTAGTACTTTTTATGATTTTAGATTTTTGTATCATATGCTATTTAGTGCTCTTTTCTGATTAACTTATGTATATATGCAGTTTGGCGAGAAGAAAACTTATAAACAAGAAGAGATCGACATTATGCGCGGAGAATGGGTCGAGTACTTACAAGGTTTCATTTGAAGAAATGTTATGTGGATGTTTGTATGATAGTATTGGACATTTTAATTCAATGTATTTGAGGTTTTTTGGAATTGAAACTATATTGTTCTATGACAGTAATGTTTGTATGACAGTAAATGTTTGTATGACAGTTTGCACGGAGAATTCAATATTCTTAGGATTTTTTTGGAATTGAAATTATATGTTTGTATGATAGGATTTGATATTAGACTACGTTTTTAATACAAAAACGTAGTCTAAATGTTCATAATAGACTACATTTTCTGATAAAAACGTAGTCTAAATGTATTTAAAGACTACGTTTTTTTGACTTTAGACTACATTTTTTGATAAAAACGTAGTCTAAATGTATTTAAAGACTACGTTTTTTGACTTTAACTACAATTTCTGATAAAAATGTAGTCTAAATGTATTTAAAGACTACGTTTTTTTGACTTTAACTACAATTTCTGATAAAAACGTAGTCTAAATGTATTTAAAGACTACATTTTATTGACTTTAGACTACCTTTTCTGATAAAATGTAGTCTAAATGTATTTAAAACTACGTTTTATTGACTTTAGACTACATTTTCTGATAAAAACGTAGTCTAAATGTATTTAAAGACTACATTTTTTTGACTTTTAACTATAATTTCTGATAAAAACGTAACATAGTCTTTTGTACAGTTATAGGATACATTTTCTGATAAAAATGTAGTCTAAATGTATTTAAAGACTATGTTTTTTCAACTTTTAACTACGTCTAAAAACGTAGTCTAAAAGAGGGACTTTTAACTATAGTCACACTTTTAACTACACTCACCTAGACTATGGTTTAGAAAATGTAGTCTATATATAAAAGACTATGTTTTTTAGACGTAGTCTAATTAAAAAATTATTGTAGTGATAAATCTTATGAATGTTATTACAAAATGTCTCATAAGAATTTAAATAATAAAGATAAGAAAATATGGGTTCCAAAAGGAACAGTGTTTATTGCTACTAACCATGAAGAACCCAAGAAGGCTTGGGTACCTAAACAAAAGATATGATTGCCTTGCTGGAGTGTCTTGCGGCCAAAGGATTAAAAAGAAAATGGTATCTTGATAGTGGCTGCTTAAGACACATGACGAGTGACAAGGAGCAATTCATCACCCTTGAAGCTAAAAGAGGAGTAGTTGTAACTTTTGGAGATAATGGCAAAGGCCAAATCATGGACTTTGGTAAAATTCAAATCACTCCATCCACTTTTATTGAAAATGTTTTATATGTAGATGGATTAAAGCATAATTTAATTAGCATTAGCCAACTTTGTGATAAAGGTTTCAAAGTTTCCTTTGAAGCTTCTATCTGCACGGTATCAAATCCCATTGACAATAGCATTATATTTATTAGAAATAGAAATGACAATGTATACTTAATTGATTTGGACAATTTGTCTACTAGTAACCATTGCCTAATTGCTGATAATAATGCTAAGGTAAATGAGATTGGATGGCTATGACATCGTAGACTAGGTCATGCAAGCACACACTTAATTTTAAGATTGCTTAGAATGGATTTAGTTAAAGGACTTTCAAAATTAGATTTTGAAAACAATAGAATTTGTGATGCATGCCAATTTGGAAAAAAAACTAGAAATTTTTTCAAATCTAAAAATATTATTTCCACAACTAGGCCACTCGAGCTACTACACATGGACCTTTTTGGACCTACTAGAACCACTAGTCTAGGAGAAAAGAAATATGGTCTTGTGATAGTAGATGATTACTCTAGATTCACTTGGGTATTGTTTTAAGCTCACAAAGATGAGACTTTCTCGATATTTCTGAAATTCTTCAAGAAAGTCACAAATGAGAAAAACACCACCATAGTGTCTCTTAGAAGTGATCATAGAACTAAATTTGAAAATTATTTATTTAAAAATTTTTGCATTGAAAATGGCATTCATCATAACTTTTTAGTACCTAGAATACCTCAACAAAATGGAGTTGTAGAAAGAAAAAATAGAACTCTAGAAGACATTGCCCGTACCATGCTATATGAAAGCCAACTCCCAAAATATTTTTGGGTGAAAGCTATAAACACTGCATGTTACATCCTAAATAGAGCCTTAATTAGACCAATCCTTAAGAAAACTCTCTATGAATTATGACAAAATAGGAAACCCAACATTAGTTATTTTCATACATTTGGTTGTCGATGTTTCATTCATAATAATGGTAAAGACAATCTTGGAAAGTTTGATGCAAAATCAGATGAAGGCATATTCTTAGGATATTCCACTTCTAGCAAAGCTTATAGAGTATTTAATAAGAATTATCTAATTGTAGAAGAGTCAATTCACGTAGTATTTGATGAATCTTTAGCATCAAGTTCTGAAAAGATAGATGATGAGGAAGATACAAATTTGCTTGAAAGAGATCTTAAAAAATTAAATGTCAATGTATCTTCACATCATAAACCAAAAGCTAAGGATGATGACTCACCTAAGGATGATGGTATTGATACTACTCGTAATGATGTAGATCTACCTAGAGATTGGAGATATGCTTATGGTCATTCAAAGGACTTAATCATAAGCGATTCATCTCAAGGTGTAAGAACTAGAACATCAATAAGAAATATCAATAATCATCTTGCATTTGTATCACATATAGAACCTAAGATTATTGAGGAAGCCGAAAAAGATAGTAACTGGATGTTAGCTATGCAAAAGGAATTAAATCAATTTACTAGGAATAAAGTATGGACCCTAGTTGATAGACCCAAAGGTCATCCCGTTATAGGATTTAAATGGGTATTTAGAAATAAATTAGATAAAAATGACATTATTATTAGAAATAAAGCTAGATTAGTTGCAAAATGATATAATCAGGAGGAAGGAATTGATTTTGATGAAACCTTTGCACCTGTTGCTGGATTAGAGGCCATTGACTGTTACTTGCATTTGCATATTATATGAACATTAATTTATTTTAAATGAATGTGAAAAGTGCATTTTTAAATGGCTTTATAAATGAGGAAGTTTTTGTTGAACAACCATCTGGTTTTGAAGATCATGAATTTCCAAATCATGTTTTTAAACTACACAAAGCACTTTATGGGTTAAGACAAGCATCTAGAGCTTGGTATGATAGACTAAGTAAATTTCTAATTGAAAATAATTTTTCTAGAGAAAATATTGATAAAACACTGTTTTTAAAAAGAAAAGAAAAAAACTTATCGGTAGTACAAATCTATGTAGATGATATAGTATTCGGTGCTACTAACAATCTTCTTTGTCAAGATTTTGCAAAGTTAATGCAGGAGGAATTTGAGATGAGCATGATGGAAGAACTTAACTTCTTCCTTGGACTTCAAATCAAACAAGAAAGAGAGGGGATTTTCATCAACCAAACAAAGTACACTAAAGAAATTCTCAAGAAGTTTGGTATGAAATCAGTTAAACCTCTTCGAACACATATGAGTCCTTCATGCAAACTCGATAAAGATGAAGATGGTAAGCAAATAGATCAAAAATATTATAGAGGTATGATTGGTTCTCTACTTTACTTAACACTAGTAGACCTGATATTATGTTTGTTGTATGCTTATGTGCTAGATATCAGTCTGAACCTAAAGAATCTCACTTAATTGCTATAAAAAGAATTCTCATATATTTAAGTGGAACTAAAAATGTAGGATTATGGTATTCTAGATATTCAACATTAAATTTGATTGCATATTCTGATTCAGATTTTGCTGACTATAAATTAGATAGAAAAAGTACATGTGGTGCATGCCAATTTTTAGGTAGTAACTTAATATCTTGGTTTAGCAAAAAGCAAAATTCAGTTGCATTATCAACTGCTGAAGCTGAATATGTTGCAGCTGGAAGTTGTTGTGCTCAAATTCTTTGTATTAAGCGACAACTTGGAGATTATGGTATAACACATGATAAAACTCCAATTAGATGTGATAACACTAGTGCAATAAATTTGACAAAAAATCCTATTCAACACTCAAGAACTAAACACATAGAAATAAGACACCATTTCATTAGAGAACATGTAGCTAATAATGATGTGTGTCTTGATTATGTATGTACTAATGAACAATTAGCTGACATATTTACAAAACCCTTAAATGAAGAGAGATTTTGTTATCTTAAAGGAGAATTAGGAGTCTGTGATCCATCAGAATGATTTTAAATCTCCTAGAAATGACTATCTAGAATTCAATCATTTTCTTGAAAATTCTCTTATGATTCTAAGGAAAATTTATCTAGATATTTGAACCTCTTGATTCACCACATTCTAAGGAAGATTTGTCCAAAGTTTGATGATTATTTGACAAGTTTCATATTCTTTAAAACTCTCATTTTTCACTGAAACTGTCTTGGAGCCGACACCATTGACATTGGAGTCGACTCTAATTTTATATGCTCTTGGTCTGTGTTTTTGGAGTTGACATCTGCCATTGCGGAGCCGACTCTATTTCGGGCACTGACTGTATTAGCGACTTGGAGTCGACACCTCGCTTTGCGGGAGCTGATACTATGTGGTCCTATTTTGACTATTTTAGGACAGAGTCGATACCTCTTCATTTCTATTCGACTCTAATCCTTTCCAAAACCTTCTCCATTTGTCCCAAAACCTAGAGTCCCTCAAATTCATCCTATCCTAGAATTTAATGGCACCCAAATGCCGTGCATCAGCCTTTGGAGTAACAATGACGATCGAGAGGAGGACAGCCGTCCGGTGAGATAGCCATCACCGAGTTCGTCTTCCACCTCGTCATCCTCAACTCCAAGCCTGATTTCTTCTCCACCTTCACCCCAGATCAATCTCCTAGCCAGGAAGGTCATCACCATGGGAAGAAAGGTTGATTTCAGTTCTTTGAAGCGGAAGGATTCACATTAGGGAGGCAACTCAAGGAAATGGGTTGGGAAAAGGTATGTTCTTTGGATGTCCCTACCTATCCAGCTCTAGTGAAAGATTTTTATCATAATTTGACAAGAGGAAATGAAGGCATAGTCAGTTATGTTAGAGGAACAAGGATTCACTTAACTTTGGAAATATTGGAAAATTTATTAGAAATTCTGGTTGTTGGTTTGATAGCTAATTCTGACAGTGAGAGAGGAGAAGCTTTATCTAGAATTCTTGGTAAGGATATGACAGATTTTGAAGAAGTCAGGGCAAACCAATTACCCTTGGAACTGAGGCTTTTACACAATATTTGCAGTAGGATTCTATTTCCTAAAACTGAAAGATTTGAATATGTATCTAAGAGAGATATTGTTGTTATGGATTGTATTGTTACTGGCCAGCTCATAAATTTAGCTAGTATGATGATTGGTTACATGGCTGAGGCAAGTAGCAAGAAGAGATCAACATTGCCTTATGGAATGATATTAACTATGGCCTTTCAAAGTCAAGGAGTGAACATTTTGGATAATGAGCCTATGAAGAATCTAAGACATACGGACTACTACAACAGTGTTGGGAGAGTTAATCCCTGAGGCATGCATATTTTAAAATTTGACAATAATTATCAATGCGGAAATTTAAAGATTATATATTAATCTTTCTAACATGCATCAAGATCATGTCTTTGCCTTATATTATAAGATCATTTGATCTAAGTATTGCATATAAATTAAATAATTAAGATCATATCTTAATCTTCAAGATGAGAAGTCATACTACTCATCTTGAAGCTGCCTTAAGATCTAAGGATCAAATCACTCACCTTAAGAACAGTAGGTAAATCCTTTGTGCTCTGCAGCCGTTCAATCGTCCGGCCTCTAGTATTGTCCATGTGAAGCCCCCGAATGATCGGATTCCCGGGAGTGCTAGCTCATGGAAAAATAATTTTGCTGATCTTGAATTCTTCCACTTGAATCTTCCTCAAAGATCCACCAAGCTTTTGCTAACACTAAAATCACACCAGAATTTTCTGTTCTAACTCTTAGAACTGTAACACTTGGTTCTAACTATTTAGAATTTTTTGATCTATTTTGATCTTGTGTTTTTTTTTATCTGGTGAGGGATGTCCTCTATTTATAGTTTCATATTAGCCAGCCTATTGAATTCTAACATTTAGAATTCCGCTGTTTTTGTGAAAACCAAAGAGACATATTAAATTCACACACTTATCAATGCATGAAGAGTTGTGTAGAGTGCTCTTCCAAAGAGCACATTAATTCACACACTTGTCAATGCACGAGAGTTGTGTGGAGTGCTCTTTCGAAGAGGCACCTTTTAGCAAAATTTATTTTTCTTGAACTTGGGAATCATTTTAAGAAGACTAAAAGTTATAAATTAAATTTTGCATGAGAATTTAATTTCTCATGAGATGAGATTTTAGTTATCTTATCATGCGAGAAAACCTTTTTCACACATGGGGTTTGGATTTTTGGTTTTAAGGTAATTTGAATTTATTGGATTAAACCAATATAGATCATGGTCCTAGCCCAAATCAAATTTGGCTAATCCTGAATCTATTTAAATTCAAATCAAATCTAATTTCAAATCAATATTTGAAATTGATTAGTCCTTCTAATAGACTTAAACCAAATTGAATCTTATTCACTTGTACTTAATCCAATTGAGATAATTCAATCAATCAAATTGATTAATTAAATCATATACGATTCTCAATCGTTGATCAGCAAATAGATCATCCTAGGAAACTTCTATGCGTGTGACTCTCTAGGTTCGAACCTAAGCCGGTAGCATAGAAATAACTTTCTATACTAATCGATGTGCCCATCTAGCAATGGAACCCGACGTCCGGATAGGTCGAAGAGTTGCCGAGCAAACTCCAAGAACCCTAAGAAACAGTTACCGTATAATTCATCCTCTTGACCACAAATGCTAAGGATGGCTTAAGAGCCTGTCAACTCTAAACAGCAAATCCATAAAGTGATTTCAATTTAGTGATCATGTGACTTTCACATGAAGTGCCTTGGCCAAGGTCTTGCTAAATTGAAACACAAGCATTTCTCCTTTTAACGGGATAGGTCAAATTCCATCTTGATCCACAACTGACTACCACAAGTACTTGACTGCACCCAGTAACCTTTCGTAGCTGGATTAGAAATCCAGGTGGTCCGGCACCTAAGTACAATGAGTTGCTTGTAAGCCACTGGTTGTGATCTTCAGGTCTGAAGGATACTTATACCTATATCTTCTCGGATTAACTCTTGACAGTAGAGTATCCGGAAATGAGTCACGTTCGGTGAAATGTACTCCTACACTTTCACCTGTATGTCATACCAGTGTCTCTACACTCCTTGGTTAAGAGGACAACCAACAAATATGATATACAACGTCCTATAATTGATAGTACTATGGCCCTGTCATAGTATATCATTTGGTCGCGAACTCTTTTAAGGACCTTCAAAGATAAATCCTCCTTTATCGTGAAGGAAGATCCTGAGGGCTTCATTACTATTAGGAGTTTTAAGAAGATGTCTTGTAATGAATAAACTGCCAAATAACTTTTATTAATATATCAATTTATATTTACATCAGCACAATCATCAAATGATTGGCTTTAGGATACAATTCCCAACAAACTCCCACTTAGCCTAAAGCCACTCATTACAGTATCTAATACCCATCTTCAATTTATAGTCATCAAACTCCTTGATGCTGAGTGCTTTAGTAAATGGGTCACCTAGGTTTTCCTTTCCATCAATCTTCTGAAGATTTATGTCACCTCGGTCTACAATCTCTCGATAAGATGAAACCGACGCAGTATGTGCTTGGTGCGCTGATGTGCTCGTGGTTCCTTTGCTTGAGCTATGGCACCAGTGCTGTCACTGTACAACAGGACTGGTCCATCTATGGAAGGTGCCACTCCAAGCTCGAAGATAAACTTTCGCAGCCACACAGCTTCTTTCGCAGCATCTGATGCAGCGATGTACTCTGCCTCGCACACCGAATCTGCCACTGTATGTTGCTTGAAACTTTTCCAGCAAACAGCTCCACCATTTAGGATAAACACGAAACCCGATACACTTTTGCTATCATCATGATCTGATTGGAAACTGGAATCAGTATATCCAACAAGTTTCAAATCAGACTCTCCATAGACTAACCACTGGTCCTTAGTATTTCTCAAATACTTAAGGATTGTCTTAACAACTTGCCAGTGTTTTTCTCCTGGATCAGATTGGTATCTACTCACTACTCCTAGTGAGTATGCCACATCTGGTCTTGTACATGTCATGGTGTACATAATCGATCCTACTGCCGAAGCATATGGAATTCGACTCATACGTTCTCTTTCATTAGGAGTTGTCGGACAATCCTTCTTAGAAAGATGAATTCCATGGCCTATCGGAAGATAGCCTTTCTTGGAATTCTCCATGCTAAACCTCTTTAGCACTGTGTCAATGTACGTAGATTGGGATAAACCAAGCATCCTCTTAGATCTATCTCTATAGATCTTCATCCCTAGGATGTATGATGCTTCTCCCAGATCTTTCATGGAGAATTGTGATGATAACCATGTCTTTATTCCTTGTAATGCAGGGATATCATTCCCGATTAAGAGAATATCATCCACATATAATACAAGAAATACAATAACAGAACCGTTAGCCCATTTATAAATGCAAGGTTCTTCTTTATTCTTAATAAAGCCATAAGATTTGATCACTTTATCAAATCGTATGTTCCAACTCCTAGATGCTTGCTTAAGTCCATAAATAGACTTCTGTAGCCTGCACACTTTAGACTCGTCTTCAGATATAAAACCTTCAGGCTGTATCATATACACCTGTTCTTCTAAATCACCATTTAGAAAAGTGGTTTTAACATCCATTTGCCAAATCTCATAATCTAAGTGTGCTGCTATAGCTAGCATAATCCGAATGGATTTCAGCATTGCCACAGGAGAAAACGTTTCGTCATAGTCAATACCATAACGTTGACGATACCCCTTGGCAACCAGACGTGCTTTATAGGTCTCAACCTTTCCGTCTGCGCCTCTTTTCCTCTTGAAAACCCACTTACACCCTATGGGTTTTATCCCTTCGGGTGGGTCAACTAATGTCCATACATTATTGTCCTTCATGGAATCAAGTTCGGATTTCATGGCATCAAGCCATTTATTAGAGTCAGTCCTTTGCATAGCATCCATATAGGTGATCGGATCCTCGTTGTTCTCATCGAGTTCAACAGGATCATCGTTCTGGACCAAGAAACCTAAGTATCTGTCCGGTTGATGTGGTACTCTACCAGATCGCCTTAATGGTGCATCTAAAATGGGTTTTGAGTTTGATCTAATCAACTCAGATTCTAAGGGTTCACTGGTTTGTGTTGTTCCTTCTACTTGATGAACTTCCTCAAGTTCAACATTAGAGCTATTTGTTCCTTCACTAAGGAACTCCTTTTCAAGAAAAACTGCTCTATTACTAATGAACAACTTTTGTTCTTCAGTATTGTAGAAGTAATATCCTTTGGTTTCTTTCGGATAGCCGATGAAAAAATATTTGTCAGATTTGGGTTCAAGTTTGTCTGATTTTGCACGTTTCACATAAGCCGGACACCCCAGACTCTCAGATAGGTGATAACCGTTTATGTCCATACCACATCTCATGTGGAGTTTTAGAAACAGACTTACTTGGAACCTTATTAAGAATATGACAAGCTGATTCTAATGCATATCCCCAAAATGATATTGGCAAGCTTGCAAAACCCATCATGGACCGAACCATGTCTAACAGAGTTCGATTCCTTCTTTCTGACACACCGTTATGTTGCGGTGTTCCTGGAGGAGTCCATTGGGAGAGAATCCCATTCTCCCTTAAATATGTCACAAAGTCATTGGAAAGGTATTCGCCTCCTCGATCTGATCGAAGGATCTTAATACATTTTCCTGTTTGTTTTTCTACTTCTTTATGATATAGTTTGAACATTTCAAACGATTCAGATTTATGTCGCATAAGATAGACATAACCGAACCTAGAAAGGTCGTCTGTAAAAGTAATGAAGTAGTAATATCCACCTTTGGCACAAGTGCTCATTGGTCCACATACATCAGTATGTACTAGACTTAATAGCTCTTTGGCTCTTTCACCTTTTCCAGTAAAAGATGACTTGGTCATTTTACCAAGAAGACAGATTCACAGGTAGTTAATGATTCACAATCATCAACTCGAAGGATGCCCTCCTGAGTTAACCTGTTTAATCTGTTCTTATTGATATGACCCAGCCGATGGTGCCAAAGATAAATTTCTGTGACATCAGTTGTTCTAGGGTGCTTACTTGATTTGTACACTACATTCACAGGCTGTGATAATATATAAATGCCATTAGATAAATGCCCAGTCATTACAGTGACTCCATTCATAATGATATTCAAAGTAACATCCTTTATTGAAATTTCATAATGACTTTTGGCCAGAAGGCCTACAGAAATTACGTTCAACAAGAACGTTGGGCAAAAATGACAATCATTTAGTATAATGACATTTCTATTGAAAACTATTTCAAGAACTCCTAATGCCAGAACTGGAACTAATCTTCCATCGCCGACATTAAGGAATCTTTCATTGTCCTCAAATCTTTTAGTGACCTGTAGTCCCTGCAATGAATTGCAAATGTTAAAAGGACTCCCGGTATCCAATACCCAGGTCTGATTATCATATACAGAAAAATTACAAGGTGTTATCATATAAATACCTTGTTGAGCAACATCTTGCCCTTTTTCTTCTTTGGCCTGTTTGGATCAAGTGTGGCAATGTAAAGAGGACAGTTCCTCTTCCAGTGCCCTTGCATCTTGCAATGAAAGCATTCAGCTTGACTTTTATCAACTTTCTTCTTCTGCATCTGACCCCTTATAGATGTCCTAGCATGTTGCACCTTTTTCTTATTCTTTTTCTTCTTCCCTTTCCCAAAGGGTTGACGCCCTACCTTAGATCCTTCAACCACATTAACCAAACCCTTAGAGAGCTGGTTATCCTTCTCAAAGTTCTGTAACAACCCCAACAAACCGTGGTAGTTGACTGCAGGCTTTGTCATTCGAAAATGAGTAAGGAAAGGTCGGAAGGATGGAGGCAAGGAATTCAGGATCGCATCTTTTCCCAACTGCTCATGTAGGGAAAGCCGAGCTTGCTTAGGAGTTCTATCTTCTCGATCATGTACAATACATGATCAGTGACAGGAGATCCATCCCTCATTCGAGCATTAAAAATAGCACAACTAGTCTTGTGCCTTTCAACATCGTCAGGTGTGCCGAAAGATTCATTCAACGCTTGAATGATTTCTTCTGGCTGAGCATTCTCGAACCGGCGACCGAATTCATCGTTCATTGCTGCTAGCATGATACAACGTACGCTAGTTCTATCATTGAGCCACTTCTGATAAGTGTCTTTCTCAGAACTTTGGTGTTTGCATCAGGTATCTTTGGTGCAGGATTATTAAGAATATATAGAATCCTCTCATGCTCAAGGACGATCTTAAGTTTTCTAAACCAGCTATTGAAATTTGAACCATTCAACTTGTCACTATCCAATAGGGACCTTAATGATAAATTAGTGGCCATTTTCTGCATAAGGAAAAACTAAAGTTTATTAGTATATAAATTGATTCAGTCTAAAGACTTGGACTTTAGTCTAAAGATTCTCCCACTATTTTGTTCAAATTGGCAGCCTCTACACCCCAATTCGAAGAATTATTCTTAATTCTTTAGCGGGCACTAAGATCTACATAACTACATACAGGCCCAAGTGAAGCTTGGCCAACCCATATGCATCTAAGAGTAGGTTCAAAACCAATTGTTTCCCCAAACAATTCTTAGTGTTCAGTTTTGCCCCATGTACCTCTTCAGCAGGCATGAGTGCCTCCACTGAAAGTTCTGGTTAGGTCCAACCATTAAATGATATAATCAGTGTAACCTATCAATAGACAACCAAGCCCGAGTGAAGCTCGGCTCACCTGACTGTCTATTTAATAGTTACGCTGACTTATCATATAATGAATGATAATTCGATGGTTGACAAGCACCAGGCATGGAGTGCCTCCAATGATTATCAAGACATCGGACTCATTATCACCCACCTTAATGGGAGGCTATGATCTAGTTATCATATAACTATTTCATTTTAAGGACCTAATAATTTTAGAGGATTTTAATAATTTGAAGATAAATTGACTAATCAAGTTCTCCCACTGAATCTATGAAATCGGTAGAATGAAACAAGATTAAGTCAGGTTAAGTGGCACCTAAATCAGTCAGACTGATTTCCTTACAGGCATGGGTCAACCCGAATCAGGTAAATGATCTGAATCATAAATGGTTCACCACATTGACCAGGTGAGTGAGATCGATGGGAGGGATATGCCATTAACTCGTTAAAGACGCATCAATACGAGTAGCTCCCAATTAAAAACCATTCGATCGTTGATCCTAGAGCAACTTGCCAACTCACCTTGACATCATATGGTTAACCAATTCTGATTTGACCATCTAAGAGATTCATGCTCAACCACGGAGCCTAATCTACTTCCATTTGGTTTAATCAAAGAGAAGGACATGATCAACTACAACTATTGTTTGATTTAGAGCATTCTTAACCTAATCTAATTAGATTTGATCAAATACTCTTTTAGTCCAGTTGATTTAAACCTTAGGGTCTAACCCTTTATGGACCCGATTTAGCTAACCCAAAAGATTAAATATATTTCATGTTTACATGTCATATATTTCAATCAAGCATCACATGTATTATGTTACTACTCATAATTCCTATATTTAGATCATATCTAAAGAGATTATGAATTAACATTTGACATTCAAATTAGACTCTCATAAATATTTGTATGTTTCATAACATAGACATCATGCCATCATATATCATATCTATGTTTTATACTAAACATGCAAATATCATGCTTTTATACAACATCAATATGTATCAAATATAAAACATCTTTTGAGAGTGTGTGTAATCTATGTTTTGATGCCAAAGCTCAATTTAAATTATCTTTGGATTGAGCATCAATGATAAAATAATAGCACGGCAATATGTCACAGAATACCTCATTGAATGGGTAATTTAGATTTTTAATCCATTTATGACCATATAGCCTTGCGATTAGTTTTAGCCATAATTACACAATTAATAAGAACATTAATTTACATGCAATAAATTAGATCAATAAGAAACCATTGCTCTGATACCATTTGTAGGGAGAGTTAATCCCGAGGCATGCATATTTTAAAATTTGATAACAATTATCAATGCAAAATTTAAAGATTACATATTAATCTATCTAACATGCATCAAGATCATATCTTTGCCTTATATTATAGATCGTTTGATCTAAAATTGCATATAAATTAAATAATCAAGATCATATCTTGATCTTCAAGATGAGAAGTCATACTACTTATCTTGAAGCCTGCCTTAAGATCTAGGATCAAATCACTTACCTTAAGAACAGTAGGTAAATCCTTTGTGCTCTGCAGCCGTTCAATCGTCCGGCCTCTAGTATCGTCCATGCGAAGCCCCGAATGATCGGATTCCCGGGAGTGCTAGCTCGCGGAAAAAATTTTGCTGATCTTGAATCTTCCACTTGAATCTTCCTCCAAGATCCACCAAGCTTTTGCTAACACTAAAATCACCAGAATTTTATGTTCTAACTCTTAGAACTGTAACACTTGGTTCTAACTGTTTAGAATTTTTTGATCTCTTTTGATCTTGTATTTTTTTTATCTGGTGAGGGATGTCCTCTATTTATAGTTTCATATTAGCCAGCCTATTGAATTCTAACATTTAGAATTCCGCTGTTTGAAAACCAAAGAGACATATTAAATTCACACACTTATCAATGCATGAAGAGTTGTGTGGAGTGCTCTTCCAAAGAGCACATTAATTCACACGCTTGTCAATGCACAGAGAGTTGTGTGGAGTGCTCTTCCAAAGAGGCATATTAATTCACACACTTGTCAATGCACGGAGAGTTGTGTGGAGTGCTCTTCCAAAGAGGCACATTAATTCATACACTTGTCAACGGAGAGTTCCTCTTCCAAAGAGGCACCTTTTAGCAAAATTTATCTTGAACTTGGGAATCATTTGAAGAAGACTAAAAGTTATAATTAAATTCTGCATGAGAATTTAATTTCTCATGAGATGAGATTTTAGTTATCTCATCATGCGAGAAAACCTTTTCACACATGGGGTTTGGATTTTTGGTTTTAAGCTAATTTGAATTTATTGGATTAAACCACATAGATCATGGTCCTAGCCCAAATCAAATTTGGCTAGTCCTGAATCTATTTAAATCCAAATCAAGTCTAATTTCAAATCAATATTTGAAATTGATTAGTCCTTCTAATAGACTTAAACCAAATTGAATCTTATTCACTTGTACTTAACCAATTGAGATAATTCAATCAATCAAATTGATTAATTAAATCATATACGATTCTCAATCGTTGATCAGCAAATAGATCATCCTAGGAAACTTCTATGCGTGTGACTCTCTAGGTTCGAACCTAAGCCGGTAGCATAGAAACAACTTTCTATACTAATCGATGTGCCCATCTAGCAATGGAACCCGACGTCGGATAGGTCGAAGAGTTGCCGAGCAAACTCCAAGAACCCTAAGAAACAGTTACCGTATAATTCATCCTCTTGACC
Source organism: Calamus simplicifolius (assembly GCA_900491605.1). Classification (NCBI taxonomy): domain Eukaryota; kingdom Viridiplantae; phylum Streptophyta; class Magnoliopsida; order Arecales; family Arecaceae; genus Calamus; species Calamus simplicifolius. The sequence continues at coordinate 382,167 of UESW01001358.1, forward strand.
ACAAATGCTAAGGATGGCTTAAGAGCCTGTCAACTCTAAACAGCAAATCCATAAAGTGATTTCAATTTTAGTGATCATGTGACTTTCACATGAAGTGCCTTGGCCAAGGTCTTGCTAAATTGAAACACAAGCATTTCTCCTTTTAACGGGATAGGTCAAATTCCATCTTGATCCACAACTGACTACCACAAGTACTTGACTGCACCCAGTAACCTTTCGTAGCTGGATTAGAAATCCAGGTGGTCCGGCACCTAAGTACAATGAGTTGCTTGTAAGCCACTGGTTGTGATCTTCAGGTCTGAAGGATACTTATACCTATATCTTCTCGGATTAACTCTTGACAGTAGAGTATCCGGAAATGAGTCACGTTCGGTGAAATGTACTCCTACACTTTCACCTGTATGTCATACCAGTGTCTCTACACTCCTTGGTTAAGAGGACAACCAACAAATATGATATACAACATCCTATAATTGATAGTACTATGGCCCTGTCATAGTATATCATTTGGTCGCGAACTCTTTTAAGGACCTTCAAAGATAAATCCTCCTTTATCGTGAAGGAAGATCCTGAGGGCTTCATTACTATTAGGAGTTTTAAGAAGATGTTCTTGTAATGAATAAACTGCCAAATAACTTTTATTAATATATCAATTTATCAACACAATCATCAAATGATTAGCTTTAGGATACAATTCCCAACAAACAGTGCTACTCTACACTGTATGGGATTCATGAAAGTTAATGGGCAATGGAAAAGAAAAGGGCATGTAGATGAAAGGGCAGCTGATATTGAGACTACAATCCCTGGTCCCCTCAGAGGTAGGACCATCTGTGAGGCACTCTTCACCAGGACCTAGCAGTTTAGCACCCCCAGTAGCACCAGCACCTATAACTTCTGTCCAAGTATCTTTTGAATTTTCTGAGAGACAAATTGAACAGCTTAAAGCTTTATTTACAGATCATGAAGTCAAAATTAAGAACAATGTAGAAATTCAACTTTTGGGGATAAGGTAGCTGTGCTATTCTTTGGAGGAAAAAGTTAGTGAGATTGGGTCATCACTTAGTACATCTTCGGATGCCTTGAAGATAGACCTAAAGCTAATATTTGATAAAATCAAGGACATAGGAGGTGACTCAGACACTTACTCTGATGTAATGCTGAACTTCAAGAGAAGGTTACATCTGCTGCTTCATTGGTTGAGAAGATGCTAAATGACTTTATAAAGATTTAAGAGAATGGAATGGGGTAGATTTTAGCTGAACTTAAGAAGATTTTGAGATGATCCAAGCCAGCCAATTCAACACCTCTCTAATCAAGTCAAATTCAAGCTTTCTTTAGACTTTTAGTTTGTAACTAGGATAAATGATATCTTTTTGATGTAATGATGTATTTTATATGAATGATGTAATGATGTATGTTGTCTTGACTTGTTTGACATTTTGTACTCAATGAATATTATATGAATCAATCTTGATACTTGTATTTTGAATTTTAAGTTATTCAATTCTTGCATTGATTTTGATTTAAGCAATATCTACCCTCTTCTTAACCTTTTTGTTGATAACAAAAAAGGGGGAGAAAGAGTGAATGTATATGCATGGAACTTATATATGCATAGAAACTTAAATGTACTTAAATGTTAAATGAAATTAAAATATGCATGAGGAGAAAGATATATATGCATGGAATTTAAATAAACTTAAATTAGTTATTGTATGCACATACATAGGGAGAGCTACCTCACTCAGAGGGAGCTTAACTATGAATTTATTTATTTTGATAATTATGCATTAATTGGTTATGCATATACTCAATATTTTTGTCATCATCAAAAAGGGGGAGATTGTTGACCCACTTATTGATTTTGATGATTAACAAAAGCCATGAGTATATTCCTTATGATACTAATGAAATTGACAAGTGTTTCAGGAATTTAGAAAGGTTAAATATTTAAATTTTGTATAAAAATAGGCTTGAATCATTTTTTAATGGTATATATTAAAGTTCAGAGTTTAGAGCCGACACCCGAGTCATTAGAGCCGACTCGAGAGCGTATCAAAACAGTTTGATACTTTCGGCATGGTTTAGAGTCGACACCTGAAAAGTTAGAGCCAACTCTAACCTGAGATACAGTGAACTATTTTTCTGCTTCAGAATTTAGAGTCGACACCTGCGGAATTAGAGCCGACTCTAACCTGAGAACAGAGACTACATTTTTTGGAATACTGTTAGAGCCGACACCCAGGAAATTAGAGCCGACTCGAGCTCGCGGTGTGTCGACACCACAGAATCTCAGAGCCGACTCCATGACAAACTTTTTATTACTATTTTTGAAAACCCGACTTAGAGCCGACACCTTGAAAGGTTGGAGTCGACTACAACCTGTTAGAGTTGATTTTTAGATTTGTCAGAATCAGCTCCAACAGTCATATTTCTTCACCTACTCTTCAACGGCTCTATTTCTTTGCATGAGGAACTAATCCAAGTACTCTCAACGGCTAGTTTTACATCAAAAATATGGATTAAGAGAAATTATAAAAAGGGGTTTCAACCGTTCAAAATATATGGAAGAGAAAAGAGAAGAAAAGAGAGAAATTAAGAAATTTCAAAGAGGAAAATCTCTGTGTCAAAGCCTAACTGTTGAAAAGAGATAGAAGAGAAATCCAAAAGCCTTTCGCGATCAAATCCGAAAGATTTCCATCAATTTGAAGAAGAAAAGCAATAGCCCTAATTCTTCAACCTTCTCTTCACCAAGTTTCCTTCAAGTGTCTAACTTCAAGCTTTGAAAGATCATTCAGAGGAGAAGAGAAAAAGAAGAAAAGCTCAACTTCAAATAGCTTCAAATCGGTCTTTTCTATTCTCATTTTACTCATATTGTTTATTTGCTCATTTGAGGAGCTTTTAAATTATTGTAAATACCTATTTGAGTTATTTGCTTTCTTATTCAATCAGGGGGATTGAATCAGTTGAGGTAGTTGACCTCAGGCAAGCTAAGATTAGCTTGTGTTAGGTTTTGTGCTGATGAACCTATGAAAACCAGCTGGGTTCATTGTGACCCCGTTGTAAAACAAAAAGTTCGGATTGTGATCTTGAAAAACAACTCAGCTGTAATCAGGGTGATTAGAGTGTGGACCCAAGAGTTGCTTGGGAGTGGATGTAGGTGTAGCTAACACCGAACCACTATAAACCTTTTGTGTTTGTCATGCTTCTCTCTCTCTCTCTCTCTCTCTCTCTCTCTTTATATTGTGCTCAACATTCATATCATCACTTCACTTGTGCATATTCTTCTTGTGGAATTAAGTTTTAATTATAAAATTTTTTAAAGAACCCAATTCACCCCTCCTCTTGGGTTGCCATCTGGGCCAACAGTAGCCCATAAAAAGTACTCCGAAAAGTATTCTAATTTTCAAGTGTAAGAAAATATTTATGCTCGAAGGCTGAAATAAGCCACTAAAGACTATGTACACCAGGAGAAAATGTCATCCCTAGAAAGAAGTAAAAAGCCTTATTTAGGTGTTTTTTTATAGTTCCTTTATTACATCAACTATTTTGGTTGTTAGAGAAAGTTAATACATTAGGAAACTGTATAATACTTATGTAGCATCTTGGCATATTATGACATTTTGGGAGTCATAACTCGGTTCACTAGCGAAGGATATTCCTGATAGGAGGGGTCAATACTTTTAGTTTCATATTTTTATACATAGATGTCATACTCTTTAAATTAGGATGTCCTACCTTTTGAATTAGGGTGTCATAAAACTATTTTGGCCTACATTAGTAAGGAAAAGTCATTCTGCACCGCGCTCGATGCAGGACTGTGTGCGCTGTTTAGCCGCTTGCATGAGCGATGACGCATGCGGTGCATGAAAGGACACTCTGGAGTTGTAAATCTGAACATTTTTTGAAAGGGTATCATAGTTTTGTAACTGGAGTGCCACAGTTTTTTAACCGGGGTATCACAATATTTTTTCAGCCAATACCAGTAACCTTCTAGTTTTTGTGATATGCTATAACACTCTGAGAGTCATTATTCAGACTATAGATGACATGTATTCCTGGTATTAAGGTTTGAACAAAAATCTTAATGTTTTCTGAAAGGGTATCGTAGTTTTGTAAATGGAGTGTCGTAGTTCTTGAACCGAAGTGTTACAATATTTTTTTGGCTAATACCACTAACCTTATAGGTTTTGTGGCATGTTACGATACTCTGGGAGCCATTATTCAGACCATAGATGACAAGTATTCTTGGTATCAGGGGTTTGAATATAAAGCTTAACATTTTCTGAAAGGGTGTCGTTGTTTTGTAACTGGAGTATCATAGTTTTTGAACCGGGGTGTATGTCATAATATTTTTTTAGCCAATACCACTAACCTTATAGCTTCCATGGCATGTTATGACACTCTAAGAGCCATTATTCATACCATAGATGATAAGTATTCTAGGTATTAGTATTTCAAACATAAACCTTAACATTTTCTAAATGGGTATTATAATTTATTAACTGGGTATCGTGGGTTTTTAACTGCAGTGTTGTAATATTTTTTTGGTCTTTACCACTAATCGTATAGCTTTCGTAGTATGTTACGATACTCTGGGAGCCATTATTCAGACCATAAATGATAGGTATTCTAGGTATTAGCATTTCGAACATAAACCTTATCATTTTTTGAATGGGTGTCATAGTTTATTAACAAGGTGTCGTAGGTTTTTAACTGTGGTATCGTAATATTTATTTGGCCTATACCACTAACCTTATAGCTTTTATGGCATGTTACGACACTTTGGGAGTCATTATTCAAACCATAGATGACAGGTATTCCAGGTATTAATGTTTCAAACATAAATCTTAACGCTTTCTGAATAGATGTTGTAGTTTATTAACGGGGGTATTTTAGGTTTTTAATTAGAGTGTCGTAATATTCCCATAACTTAGATATACTCTACCATGGCAAGAAGGAAAGGGGGTAGAAGACAATTGGAATTCACAAAAAAGGATATCCGTAATTTTATTTATTACAAACGTCAGTCTCAGCTGAAAGAATGAGATGCTCAGTTAATGGTAATCCATTTCATAGAAATGCAAGTAAAAAATGCCAATTTTTTTTATACCTTAGACCTGAATGATAATGGACAGCTTAGGTCAATCATCTGGATTCATCCAAGGTCAAGATTGGCATGCACTTACTTTGGAGATGTACTGAGCTTTGACTCAACCTACTTGATAAATAGATATTAAATGCCTTTTTGTCCATTCATTGGGATCAACCATTTTGGATAGTCTACATTACTTGGTTTTGCATTGTTGTTTGATGAGAGGACTGAGATATATAAATGAGTTTTTCAATCATAGCTGAATGCAAATGCTGGTCAAGCACCTAATGCCATCATAACCGACTAAGATAAGGCTATTGAGGCTGCCGTTAGGGGTATTTTTACCAACACAAGACACGGATTATGTCTTTAGCATATATTGAAGAAGATTTTGAAAAGATTGGCTACATTTGCACAGCAAACCCCAAATTTATGGTTGATTTCGATGAGGTGATATATGATTCACTTATCATACAGTCATTCAAGAAAAGATTGGCAAATCTCATAGAGAAATATGAAGGATGCAAGGCTATAGATTGGTTGAATGACCTTTATAAATGTTAGAATAAATGAGTTCTAGTTTATCTTAAGGATATATTCTTTGCAGGTTTGTAGGACATTATGTTTGGTTTATGTATATGTTCGCAAAACTCTAACAAACTTGTATATTTAATGCTACTTTTTGTCATAATTATGTACAGGAATGTCATCTTCATAAAGGAGCGAGGGCATCAATCACTTCTTCAATAGGTTTATAAATTTGTAGACTATACTCAAGGAATTCATGGATAAATATGAAGATGCCTTGAAGAAAAGATATGAGGCAAAAAATGAGGAGGATAATAAAATGTTGCAAACAAATGCTTTTCTAAAGACATCCTCACCTTTCGAGAGGAAAGCAACAGAAAAATATACATGACACATATTCAAAAAATTTCAGAATGAGATCCTTGAAATGGCTACATCAAATGCTAAATTAATCAAGGAAGCGGACAACTATGATGCATATTCTGTAAAGTTATTTGAAAGAATTGAAGTTGATGAAATTGGCAAGAAGATGATAAAAGATTATATTGTATCATATGATAAAGTTTTGGAGGATGTCTAATGCCAGTATCGATCCTTTCAGTTCAAGGGTTACTTGTATAGGCATACCTTATTGGTTCTTCATCAAAGCGACGTATTTCGTATACCGGATAAGTACTTCTTGAAGAGATGGTGCAAAGACATAAAATACTGATTCGACGATTTTGAATGCAATACTGAATTCTATGATAAAAGTACATAAAATCATGGTACACAGTTATATTATTTTAATTGAGATATCTTATTTTATGTTTTTGATAACCTAACACAACTGTGATATGTTATTGATTGTAGAAATGCTTTGATGATTCATTGGATGATGAAGCTTGCAGAGATAGCCTCCATGTCTGAAGATGTATTTAATTTAGTGATGGATGATCTAACACCATTATTCAAAAGAGCTGTGGATGCTAATTAACTACGCAGCTAAGGCAAGTACATAACTTATAATTTAAGATCTTGACCAAATTAGGATGAAAGGTCATCCAAGAGATAATAGATTAAAGAGTGGAGTCGAGAAGAAGTCAAAGAAATCAAGAAAAATATAGATAAGGCATCCATTGATGCTCCTCCTGTAGAAAATCAAATAATAGCTAGTTCAAGCAAGAGGCAGACTTATGAGAAAATAATAATTGAAAGAATTGTACCATCTTTCGATCCTTTTTTTGGACAAGTTTGATGGTTATGTATGCAGTCAATTAACGCAGGAGATGATATAAAATGCTGAACTTCCCAAGCTGAAGACATTAAGACATCCCAAAAAGTTTCTGATATATAAAAAAGTTACGACACCCTTAGACACCCATTCAACCTTATGTTAAGGCAAAGTATTATAACAAGATTTCTGATTTCCCTATAGAGCACCATGACATCTATTCAGGAATTTGACATTTGAAAACACAATGTGATGAAAAAATTATATTTATTTTATTCCTGTATGAAAAATTACATTAATTTACTTTTAGAAGTCAATGAACTAAAGAGGAAAAAAACATCAGAAGTTCATGAACTAAAGAAAAGAAATTTCTGTACAATGTTACAAATAAAAAAAATTTGAACAATGTTAAAATATAAAATTTCTATGCAATGTTACAAGTAAAATATTTCTGTATAACGTTACAAAGATAGTGCTTCATCCTAAAATTTTGAGGCACCATCTATCTTTTGATTGAGGCCTTCTCTCAATAACCCTGCTGCTAATTATCGCTGGTAATTATTGATATCATCTTTCGTGAAATTTATCTTAGATTAGGATGTTCCGATGAGCAAGAAATTCTATGTACTTCAGACAATAGAGGCCGCAATCTAGTGATTCGAAAGGTTGAGATGGGCATTTCGAAATTTCTTCCATCGACCAGTTCATCACCTCTGCATTATCATAGCAAATATGGAACAATGGGCTGAGAATGTTTTTCCATTTCTTCATAAGGGCTTTGTGCCTGGAACTGCATTCTAATGAGTTCAGGTGCATAAACACCTTTCTTTCCATGTCAATCGCAATTAGGTGCCAATGTGAATTTCTGAGTTGATTATGGAGAAAAGAAACTGGAACTCATTCTTTTCTTCATTACTAACTCCATCAAAGATCATACTCTTAGCCATTCCAGCAAGTTTATGAAATGGTGATGAAGTCAGACACATACCAGATGTCATAACAGATGCAATGATGCACCTATGATACACATCCGAAAGCTTTACCCGGCTCTTCCTCAAAAATTTTTGCCCGACATCAATAATCTGACAATGTAATGTAAACCAATTAATAAAAATAATATAATGTCATATGTTGGAAGATTATTAAAAAACTACATGATCCAATCCTTTTGATTTTGATGATTACTAAAAGCCTTTGAGTTCATTAAAAGATATAATGAGCAACTAATTTATTTTGAACAATCAATGAGAATGTTAAAGCTTGACTTTAATCAATTTTGAAAGTAACCTTTAGCTCAATGTTTAAACTTTCAAAAAGAAATTTTATAATTCATGTTTTATTCAATGAGTTTTTTGGAATAGTTCTTGAATCAATTATTAATGTCAATTTTATTGAATTCAAGTCAAAACAATGAATTAAAATGAATCTGGAACGATTTTAATGTCAATCAAAAAAGTTTCTGATTTTTGATACGTTCCGAAGCCGACTCCTGAGTTTCAGAGTCGACTCCGCTCAGTGTACAGAAATGTGCATCTGTGTCGAGTCGACCCACGAAATTTGTTGAGTCGACCCCTGATTCTGTCGAGCCGACTCCTTGACTGTGCGAGTCGACTCCGCTCAGACACCAGAAGAGTATTTTTCTGAGCACTTCGCGAGTCGACCCCAAGCCTTTCACGAGTCGACTCCCGACTTTCAGGAGTCGACATTTACTTTTGGTGAGTCGACCCCTAACCTTTATAAACATTTCTATTTTTGGTAAGACGAGCTCGAGCCGACTCAGGAAAAGCATGAGTCGACTCCAGCAAATCTGGGCGAAATTTTTACGGATGCCAACTCAGCTCCAACGGTTAGTTTTTTGATTAACGGCTATTTTTCTTTGTCTCTAACGGATATATTCTTGCAGAATCTATAAATAGAGGAGCTCTTTTCAAATCAAAAGAATCAAGAGAAAATCAAAAAGAGAGAAAAGAATATCTTTCAAAAAGAGGGAAGAACAGAGCTTTCATAGAAAAATCTTCTAGTTCAAAATAGAGTGATTCAAAAGGAGTGAAATCAAAGAGGAAGTTCCGTCTGCTCCATCTCATCAATCCACAAGAGTCAAAAAGAAATCCACAAGCTTTTCAAAAATCAAATCGAAGGATTTTCAACATTCAACAAAGGAGAAAAAAGCTTCATCTCAACACCAAAGTTTTCAAACGGTCAAGAATCTTGCTGAGGCCTGATTCAATACTTCAAGAGGAGTTAAAGAAGAGAAGAAAGAAAGCCAAAGCCACAACCATCTGCAATCTTATCAGGCTTTTCTACCCTTTTATACTTTATTTGTATATTCGCTCAAGGGGAGCATTTCAATATTTAAACTCTGTTATTATTGGTTGTTTGCTGATTCAATCAGTGGATTGAATCAGTGGAGGTTATTATACCTCGTTGCAAGCCGGAGTGCTTGTGTTGGGTTAGTTGTGAGCCCGTGAAAAACAACGTGTAGGGTTTTGTGCTGGTAAGCCCGTGTAAAACCAGCTGGGTTCGTTGTGCACCCGAAAAAACAACAAGTTTGAGTTGTGAGCTTGGAAAACAACTCGGCTGTAATCTAGGGAGATTATAGTGTGGACCCAAGTGAATCTTGGGAGTGGACGTAGGTGCTGGTTGCACCGAACCACTATAAAACCTTGTGTTTGCCGTGCTCAATTGTCTCTTACTCTATCTCTCTATATTTCTGTTTGTGCATTGCTTCTTAGTTAATTTCTCTCACTTGCACATCTTGAATAAATCTGTTTAAAACATTTCAAAAAGTCTTAAATTTTTAAGAACCCAATTCACCCCCCCCTCTTGGGTTGCCATCTGGGCCAACAATTGGTATCAGAGCAGTGCTCATTTAGAATTTGATCTCACGATCAAGGGCTAAAGATCCTTATGGCAACACAAAGTGGTTCATGTTTTGCTGAAGGTCATTCTACGAATAGACCTCCTTTATTTAATGGAACCAACTATTCATATTGGAAAGCTAGAATGAGAATATTCATTCAAGCTTCTGATTATGAATTGTGGGGAGTAATAATAAATGGACCTAGTACACCCACACACGTAATAGATGGCACTATTGTTCCTAAGCCCGAAAGGGATTGGAATGATAATGATAGGAGAATGGCACAACTTAATGCTAAAGCCATTAATATTTTATATTGTTCCTTAGACTCAAATGAATTCAACCGAATCTCAACTGTAATTCCGCAAAAGAAATTTGGGATAGGTTGGAAATTACACATGAAGGAACAAACCAAGTAAAAGAATCAAAGATAAATATTTTGGTTCATAAATATGAATTATTCACAATGGAACAAACTGAAACCATCACATGCATGTTCACTAGATTCACTGATATTGTGAATGGTTTGAAAAGTCTTGGAAAAGTTTATACTAATGCTGATCTTGTTCGCAAAATTCTTAGGTCATTGCCAAGATCGTGGGAAGCAAAAGTCACAGCCATCCAAGAAGCCAAAGACCTCAACATCCTACCCTTAGAGGAGCTTCTAGGATCTCTCATGACCCACGAGCTTCAATGAAACAGCATGTTGAGGAGAAACAAAAAGAAGAAACCATTGCCCTCAAAGCTGCAGAAAAGGAAGAAGCAGCAGTGATGATGATGATGATGATGAGAGACTGCTCTCCTTGCCGGAAATTCAAGAAATTTATGAAAGAAGGAGGCCCTTCCACAAAAGAATTTGGATCAAAAATGGAAGGAGAAAAGAAAAGGATAAGAAAAAGGAAAAGGACAAAGAGAAAGAGCCCTTAGTATGTTATGAATGTAAAAAGCCAGGGCATTTTAGATATGATTGTCCTTTACTTAAGAAAGCCTACAAGAAAAAGAAAAAGGCCTACATGGCAACATGGACTGACAGTGAAGAGTCTTCTTCCGAAGAAGAAGAACAAAAAGAAGTTGCAATATTTGCTCATGGCGGACGACAACGAAGAGGTAAGTTCCGAAACCCCCGATGATGAATTTACATTTGATGAAATGTTTGAAGCTTTCAATGAATTATGATTGATTTTAAAGTTGAAAAAGAAATTTAAATCTTGAAAACTGAAAACTTAAATTTAGCTAAAAGAAAAATGAATTAAATCTTGTAGTTAAAGATTAAAAGATAAAATGAAAACTTCTTAATGAAAAGAATGATTTGTTCATAAGATTGATTTGGTAAAATCTGAAAATAAAAATCTAATTAAAGAAAAAGAATCAATCTCTAATGAAAATGATTTTCTTAAGAAAGATGTTAAAAAATATAAAGACATTGTTGAGAAATTTACTCTTAAGCTCAACTAAACTAAACATGATTCTAGATAGTCAAAAAGCTGTTTTTGACAAAGCTGGTTTAGGGTATAACACATTAAGAAAACAAAAATCACTAAAAATATTTTTGTAAAAGCTAACCAAAGTAATATACTTGTTTTAAATGTAATCAAAAAGGACACAAATCCTTTGAATGCAAAACAATAAGTAATAACAAAAATTAAACATTAAAGAAGAAAATATGGGTTCCGAAAGGAACAATTTTATTGCTACTAACCATGAAGGACCCAAGAAAGCTTGGGTACCTAAACATAAAGTTTGAATGATATTGCAGGAATGTCTTGTGGCCAAAAGATCAAACAAGAAGTGGTATCTTGATAGCGGCTGCTCAAGACATATGACGGGTGACAAAGAGGAATTCATCACCCTAGAAGAAAAGTTGGTGGAGTTGTGACATTTGGCGATAACGGTAAAGGTCAAATTTGGGCCTTGGTAAAGTTCGCATAACTCCATCTATAGTATTGATAATGTACTTTATGTTAATGGTTTGAAGCATAATCTAATTAGCATAAGTCAATTATGTGATAAAAACTTTAATGTTTCTTTTAAATCTTCTTTATGCACTGTAACTAATTCTATTGATGATAGCATTGTTTTTACTGGTTATAGATTGGCAATATATACTTAGTTGACTAGAAAAATTATCTTTGAGTATCATTGCCTAATTGCTGATAATGCTAACATTAATGATATTAGTTGGTTGTGGCATCGTAGATTAGGTCATGCAAGCACACACCTTATTTCAAAACTAATTAAAATGGATTTAGTCAAAGGTTTACCTAAATTAGATTTTGAAAATAATAAAATCTGTGATGCATGTCAATTTGGAAAACAAACTAGAAGTTCATTTAAATCTAAAAATGTTGTTTCAACTTCTAGGGGACTAGAGCTACTTCACATGGACCTTTTTGGACCAACTAGAACCACAAGTCTAGGAGGAAAGAAATATGGTCTAGTGATTGTAGATGATTATTCTAGATATACTTGGGTAATGTTTTTAGCTCACAAAGATGAGACTTTCTCGATGTTCCTGAAATTCTTTCAAGAAAGTCACAAATGAGAAAAACACTACTATAGTATCTCTAAGAAGTGATCATGGAACAGAATTTGAAAATCACTTATTTGAAAATTTCTGCACTGAAAATGGAATTAATCATAATTTTTCAGCCCCTAGGACTCCACAACAAAACGGTGTAGTTGAAAGAAAAATAGAACTTTAGAAGACATGGCCCGTACCATGCTATGCGAAAGCAACTTACCAAAGTACTTTTGGGCGGAAGCTATTAACACAGCATGTTACATCTTAAATAGAGCTTTAATAAGACCAATATTAAAGAAAACACCTTATGAATTATGGAATGAAAGAAAACCAATATAAAATACTTTCATGCATTTGGATGTAAATGTTTCATTCATAATAATGGTAAAAACAACTTAGGAAAATTTGATGCTAAATCTGATGAAGGAATTTTCTTAGGTTATTCAACAACTAGTAAGCATATAGAATCTTTAACAAGAAAACCTTAGTAGTTGAAGAATCCATTCATGTAGTTTTTGATGAGTCTTTAGCATCTAGGATCTGAAAAGCTTGATGATGAGGAAGATACAAACATAATTGAAAAAGATCTTGAAAAACTTAATATTGAAGTATCTTCTGATCATGAGCAAGAAGCTAAAGATGATGATTCACATAAGGACGATGATGTTAATATTGATCATAATGATGTAGATCTTCCAAGAGACTGGAGATATGCTCATAGTCATCCCAAGGAATTGATTATAGGTGATCCATCTCAAGGAATAAGGACTAGATCATACATGAGAAATATTAGTAATCATCTTGCATTTGTATCACAAATAGAACCTAAAACTATAGAAGAAGCTGAAAAAGATAATAATTGGATGTTAGCTATGCAAGAAGAACTTAAATCAATTTACAAGAAATAATGTTTGGACTTTAGTGGAAAGACCTAAAAACCATTCAATAATAGGAACTAAATGGGTTTTTAGAAATAAATTAGATGAAAATGGCATAGTAATTAGAAACAAAGCTAGATTGGTTGCTAAAGGATATAGTCAAGAAGAAGGTATTGATTTTGATGAAACCTTTGCACCTGTAGCTAGACTAGAAGCCATTAGACTTTTACTTGCATTTGCATGTCATATGAACATTAACCTATTTCAAATGGATGTAAAAGCGCATTTTTAAATGGATTTATAAATGAAGAAGTTTATGTAGAACAACCACCAGGTTTTGAAGATCACGAATTTTCAAATCACGTTTTTAAATTGCACAAAGCTTTATATGGTTTGAAACAAGCACCTAGAGCTTGGTATGATAGGTTAAGTAAATTCTTAATAGAAAATGATTTTACAAGAGGAAATGTTGATAAAACTTTGTTTTTAAAAGAAAAAGTAAAGATTTACTTGTAGTACAAATATACGTAGATGACATTATTTTTGGTGCTACTAACGAATCTCTTGTCAAGAATTTGCAAAGTTGATGCAGGGAGAATTCGAGATGAGCATGATGGGAGAACTCAACTTCTTCCTTGGACTCCAGATCAAACAATGCAAGGAGGGAATTTTTATCAACCAAACCAAGTACACAAGAGAACTACTCAAAAAGTTTGGTATGGAAACAATGAAACCCCTTGGAACACCAATGAGTCCTTCATGCAAGCTAGACAAAGATGAAGAAGGTAAGAAGGTTGATCAAAAGTATTATCGAGGTATTATCGGATCCCTTCTCTATTTAACAGCAAGTAGACCAGATATAATGTTTGCAGTATGTTTGTGTGCTAGATTTCAAGCTGAACCTAAAGAATCACATTTAATAGCTGTTAAAAGAATATTAAGATATCTAAATGGAACAAAAAATGTAGGTTTATGGTATTCTAGAGACTCCACATTAAACCTAATTGCATATTCAGATTCTGATTATGCCGGATGTAAAATTGATAGAAAAAGCACAAGTGGTGCATGCCATTTCTTAGGCAGTAACTTAATCACATGGTTTAGCAAAAAGCAAAATTCAGTTGCATTATCAACTACTGAAGCTGAATATGTAGCAGCTGGAAGTTGCTGTGCGCAAATCCTATGGATTAAGCGACAACTTGAAGACTATGGTATCAAACTTAATAAGACACCCATAAAATGTGATAATACTAGCGCAATCAATTTAACGAAAAATCCAATTCAACACTCAAGGACAAAACACATAGAAATTAGATATCATTTTATAAGAGAACATGTAGCTAATGATGAAATTGTTTAGATTATGTAAACACTGAAGAACAATTAGCTGACATTTTACAAACCTTTAAGTGAAGAAAGATTTGTTATCTTAGAGGAGAATTAGGTATTTGTATCCTTTAATTTGAAACCCCTAAGGAAATTTATCTAAGATTCCTTTCAAATCTTTGATCTTAAGGAAATCTTATCTAGAATTCATATCTAATTGATTCACTCAAGACTCAATGATTATTTTCAATTTTTATGATCATTTCCGGACACATTTCAGAAATTTCATTTTTTGTCTGAAATGGTCTCGGAGCCGACTCGGTGCGTATCGGAGTCGACTCCTGGTTTCGACTGAAACTCTGGGTCGACCCCTCTTGGCGCGAGTCGACTCCAGTCGGGAGACTTTCTGTGTCTGTCCGAGTCGAGGATTTGCGCGAGCCGACTCGAAGTGGTCCCAGGTTGATTTATCTAGGGCAGAGTCGACTCGACGTTCATTTCATTCCCAATCCTTCAAAATACTCTCTCAAAACTCCTCCAAACCTTCCAAACTTCCTAAAACCCTTTTTCACTTCCAATCGACAAATGGCCCCCAAAACCCGTGGTTCCAATCTAGCGGCCGGGTCAAAAGGAAGCGAGCCGTCCGTGAGGCGTCCCGCGTGAGCCGACCCAGCTCTGATTCTTCATCTTCTTCTTCTACTCCGACTCTTCCCTGCTGCTGCTTCCTCAGGTAGACCTTAGCGGATAGATTATAACAACGGGTAGGAAGGTGATTTCGAATTGTTTGAGCTGAGGGTTTTCTTGTTGGGAGACAGTTATTGAGATGGGATGGGAGAAAGTATGTTCCCTAGATTGCCCGACTATCCCTCACTTGGTTAAGGAATTTTATAAAAATCTGTCTAGAGGAGACATGGCCTTGTTAGCAATGTGAGAGGTCATAGAATCTCTGTAACTGTGAGCTCCTTTCTAGACTTTGGATCTTCCATTATCTGGCACTGCCACCTTTTCTTCAGAAGATAGGTCCCTGCTCTCCAGGTTATTAAATCGGGATTAGGGATTTGAAGAAGTTTTGCCAATCAGCTTTCCATTGGAATTGAGATTATTACATAATATCTGCAGTAGGATTTTATTTCCTAAGACAGGCAGATTTGACTATGTTTCAGAAAGAGATATCTTTGTGATGGATGCCATTGTATCAGGCAAGCCTATCAATCTTCCCAGATGATTTATGGTACATAGCAGACTGTGGAGGGAAAAGAAATCTAGTCTGCCCTATGGAATGATCCTTACAAAGATTTTTCTGAGCCAAGGGTAGTGATTTCGTGACAATGAGCCATGAAGGAATCTGACATACTGATTTTTATACTTGGCCACTATTCATAGAATGGGTTTTATCAAGAAGAATGGAAAATGGGAGAGGAAAGGACTGACAGAAGAAAGAGCTACTGATGTTGAGGCTGCAGGACCTTCAGTCAGACATCATTCACTGCACCTCCGAGCCCTTCCGCTTCTGCCCCTGTTCCAGCCCCTGTTCCATCTTTTGTTCAAGCTTCATCATCTTCGGCCGGTTTCTCAGATCAACAGCTACAGCAACTCAAAGTTCTATTTGATGATCAATCTGAAAAACTTAAATCTGAATTTGAGAATAAGTTTATGAATTTGAGAGAACTCTTTATTCATTGGATGATCGTATCTCTAAGATGGAGTCTACTCTCAGCTCTTCTTCGGTATCTTTAAGTGGTGATCTCAAAAATATATTTGAAGAACTTAAAGATATGTGGAGATGGAGAGACGTATGCAAAGTGCAATGCGGAGCTTCAAGACAAATTCAAGTGCTTGCACCTTTGTTGATGAAGGCTCAAAGATATGTTCAAATTCAATCTGAAGGAATGAAGAACATAGTAAATCATTTAACTAGGATTGTTAGAACTCATTTCTGATGTATTAGATTTTTCAATCCTTGTTATGTACTGAAATTTTTGTTATGCCTTCATTTTGAAATCAATGTATTAAACATTTAATGTATTAGATCTTTTGATGAAATGAATTCTCTATGTTGATTACTTAATGTATTTCCTTCTTTCAATGAATGAATGAAATTGAAATCTTATCTTGATTGAATGAATGTTTATGCTTCTCTACCTTTTTGTTGATAACAAAAAAGGGGGAGAGTTTTATAGTTTTATGATAGTAATCAATGAGATAAACAATGGGATATTTATTTAAGTTTCATAGGGGGAGCTACCTCATTAAGGGGGAGCCTAAGCCTAACTATGAAAACAAAATAAATTCACTAATCAATCATAAACTCAATGTTTTTGTCATCATCAAAAAGGGGGAGATTGTTGAGAAATTATTGAAACATAATTGCCCAACTTTTGATTTTGATGATTACTAAAAGCCTTTGAGTTCATTAAAAGATATAATGAGCTAATTTATTTTGAACAATCAATGAAATGTTAAGTTGACTTTAATCAATGAAAGTAACCTTTAGCTCAATGTTTAAACTTTCAAAAAGAAATTTATAATTCATGTTTTATTCAATGAGTTTTTGGAATAGTTCTTGAATCAATTATTAATGTCAATTTTATTGAATTCAAGTCAAAACAATGAATTAAAATGAATCTGGAATGATTTTAATGTCAATCAGAAAAGTTTCTGATTTTTGATACGTTCCGGAGCCGACTCCTGAGTTTCAGAGTCGACTCCGCTCAGTGTACAGAAATGTGCATCTGTGTCGAGTCGACCCACGAAATTTTCGAGTCGACCCCTGATTCTGTCGAGCCGACTCCTGACTGTGCGAGCGACTCCGCTCAGACACCAGAAGAGTTTTTTGAGCACTTCGCGAGTCGACCCCAAGTTTCACGAGTCGACTCCCGACTTTCAGGAGTCGACACTTTACTTTTGGCGAGTCGACCCCTAACCTTTATAAACATTTCTATTTTTGGTAAGACGAGCTCGAGCCGACTCGGGAAAAGCATGAGTCGACTCCAGCAAATCTGGGCGAAATTTTTACGGATGCACACTCAGCTCCAACGGTTAGTTTTTGAATAACGGCTATTTTTCTTTGTCTCTAACGGATATATTCTTGCAGAATCTATAAATAGAGGAGCTCTTTTCAAATCAAAAGAATCAAGAGAAAATCAAAAAGAGAGAAAAGAATATCTTTCAAAAAGAGGGAAAAACAGAGCTTTCATTGAAAAATCTTTAGTTCAAAAAGAGTGATTCAAAAGGAGTGAAATCAAAGAGGAAGTTCGTCTGCTCCATCTCATCAATCCACAAGAGTCAAGAGGAAATCCACAAGCTTTTCAAAGCAAATCAAGGATTTTCAACATTCAACAAAGGAGAAAAAGCTTCATCTCAACTCCAAAGTTTTCAAACGGTCAAGAATCTTGCTGAGGCCTGATTCAATACTTCAAGAGGAGTTAAAGAGGAGAAGGAAGAAAGCCAAAGCCACAACCATCTGCAATCTTATCAGGCTTTTCTAACCCTTTTATACTTTATTTGTATATTCGCTCAAGGGGAGCATTTCAATATTTAAACTCTGTTATTATTGGTTGTTTGCTGATTCAATCAGTGGATTGAATCAGTGGAGGTTATTATACCTCGTTGCAAGCCGGAGTGCTTGTGTTGGGTTAGTTGTGAGCCCGTGAAAAACAACGTGTAGGGTTTTGTGCTGGTAAGCCCGTGTAAAACCAGCTGGGTTCGTTGTGACCCGGAAAAACAACAAGTTTGAGTTGTGAGCTTGGAAAACAACTCGGCTGTAATCTAGGAGATTATAGTGTGGACCCAAGTGAATCTTGGGAGTGGACGTAGGTGTTGGTTGCACCGAACCACTATAAAACCTTGTGTTTGCCGTGCTCAATTGTCTCTTCTCTATCTCTCTATATTTCTGTTTGTGCATTGCTTATTAGTTAATCTCTCACTTGCACATCTTGAATAAATCAAAAATTTAAAAAGTCTTAAATTTTTAAGAACCCAATTCACCCCCCCTCTTGGGTTGCCATCTAGGCCAACATCATACAATTCTAAAATCAATATTAAAAAAAGTTACACTTTGATACTTGCATCGTCGATTATCGTATCTTTGTTAAGGGGATCACAAAGATTTTTCCATGTAATGCTGCCACTTAATTGACTAGTGTACATGATCTTCTCACTAAAATGGATAAGCATAAAAGATATAAGTCATCTTGGAAGATAAATTAGCATACAAAATAGGAAAAAAAAATATCACATACATGCTAGTGCTTTTGCTAAAAAAGTTTTTGATCAAAATTTTATTTTCTTCGATTCTTATATCAACCTTTATTGTGTCCACTATCTTTGACTTTTTTGTGTGACGACCTGTCTTATAAGAATCCTTTCTGAACTGAGAGGCCTTACACAGCCTAGGCTATTTTTTAACCCTTTTAATAAGTGAAGGGACCATAGACATTTCTATGCCCCCCTTAGCATCCTTAGGTGCAAGGGTAATGATTTCTCCTCAAACCTAGGCTCATCTTAGCCCTCCAAACAATGCTCTCTTCCCTCTTCTCATCTTCTTTATTTTCATTGCTCTCTTTTCTGACCAATGAATTGAGAAGGTCCTCAGCTATGGAAAGCCTGTTCCTAACATCTTTGAGTTGATTCTTCACATATTCTAGTTCATTCTTCAACTTAGCATAGCTTGCATAGCTTTTTGTTGGTTCCAGAAATGCTACTATTTCTGAAATGAGAAGCCACAAATCCTGTGTCATTGGTATAGTAGCTTTCTTCAACTACAATCCAAGATCATAAATAATTAATTTAAAACTAATAATAATAAATTAATTTTTAAAATATTTATGATATAATGGATTATACCAAGTCGTGGGACTAGATGCTGGCAACCTGAATAGACTGCAATTTTAACTAGCTGTCATACCACTTCAACAGCCGAAGCAGTTTATTGGAATATTCTAGTGCTCTTATTGAGATATGCTCGAGGAACCATGCATGTATATAATAATTTATGCTTTAAAAAAATAAAAAATTTAAAATAAAGATAATTACACTCTTTCTACATATGAATGATCCTTACCACCAGTGCAGCTGAGCATCCAAATAGGGTAGGCTGCCTCCTAATCTTATCCCCTTTTTTTGGCTGACTGACTTCTTGGATCACAAGCAAGCAGCAACCTCTGGGAGACCCAAAATGATAACTCCTTGATTGCAGAACCTAGTCAATTTCCCTTAGTTGAGTTAAATCATTCAAGTACCAGATGAGATATCATGGACATGTCTGATTAGACTTTAGAGCAAAAAATATTATAAACATGTAGGCAATCCAAGGTCTAACAGTGTCCTCAATATCTTTCCATATCTTGGATGATTGGAGGTCATTTATTAACTCCTCCAGCACCTTATGGCAAAGATCTAATGCCTGGCCAAATCTTCTAAATAACCTTTCCTTATACATTGGGTCTAACGTGTCGATCTTCTTTCCATGGGATGAAAGATCCAAAATCAGTGCGACTTCATCAGCACTAAATGTGACCATCTTGCCACAAAAAATAAACTTGCCACCTCCATTGTGACATCTTATTATATCTGCAAGCAGTTGTCCATCGACTAAGAATGGCTGTATGTCGATGAAGGCACCAAATGGGGTCCTCCAGATTATTTCTATATAGAGTTTATTAAAACCCATCTTCCACATGCTTTAAATGTACACTGTCAGCTTGCAATAGTTTTTAAACTATGAAGCCTTCACAGCAGGAAGTGGAATAATTCCTAAGTTACCTGAAATATAGAAGAAAAAAAATTGTTAGATTATGAAAAAAAAATTTATGCAGGGTGCCATAATATTTTAGCAAGAGCATCATAATGTCCGAACTAGGGAGTCATGGAACTATTTTGGGCATAAATATGCACAGGGTGTCATAATATTTTGAGAAAGGGTATCACAATATCTGAACTAAGGAGTCATCATACTATTCATCTATTTATGGTTCTGTAGCTTCTTTTGGGATAGTACTTAAAGGGGCATCATCTTCTTCTAAATAAAGAACCATTGCTCTACTTCATTATGCCTCGTTCTTGTGGTGCTTTTGTGTTCGCGGTCTTCGTCAACATACGAAACCATTTTCTTCACAAAGAAAAAAGAAAAAATAGTGGAGGAATTCTGGGACACCAGCAGCTACTCGACCACTAAAGAGAAGAAAAGGCATAGGTAAAAATAATGAAAGAAACTCTAGGGTTTAGAGGTTATTTATCCTACCTTCAGAGGAAGACGAAACGATATCGATGCGCCTTCTGAATGAAAAGAAGCGACTACTAAAAAATTCAAAATTATTCTTTTCGAAAGATAAGAGGAAAAAATGTTCTTTTTCATGTGTGAAGAGATGGCAAAAGCGGTAGGATCATGATCGCGAACCACAACCATACCCTCTTGCGTCCTATACCATCACATTCACGTACAGCCCATGTTTTCTGAATGGGTGTTATATATTTTTAACTAGGGTATCCTAATTTTACAACTAGGGCATTGTTGCCCAGATGTAGCAGCCCAAGAGAAGGGTGAATTGGATTATTAAAAATGATTACTATGCAAGTATGTGCTTAAACCCTAATTTTGATTTGCAGCGGTGTAGTGGAGTGCACAAAGTAATAACAATAGAGAATTAAACAACCACAAACACACGGAAGTTTATAGTGGTTCGATGCCAAACTCAGCACCGACATCCACTCCCCAAAACCTTTGGGAATTCCACTAATTGTATCACAACGATTACAACCTCTAGCCGAACCTATCTAGCCCTCTTGTTTATACGGCATAAGGCAGCCAAAAACCCCTAGCCAAACCTAGGCTAGTCCTCTTGTTTCATGACACAAGGAAGCTAAAAACCCCTAGCCAAACCTTGGCTAGTCCTCTTGTTTCAAGGCACAAGGAAGCCCAAAATAAATAGGGTTAACACTAACCCTTTTACAAAATAATCAGAGAATGTTAAGGAGAAGCTCCTATAATGAGCAAATATTCAAAGTATACTTTATAACTTTTGAAGCAATAATTTCAGCAATAAATGAACGAGGTCGAAGTAGCTGAAGTCTTGATTGCTTGAAATGCTTCAAACCGGATGACTTTTTGGAGCAATGAATGAACTTAAATGCACAGCAACTCTTTTATCAACCACTCAATAATATGCAATAAAAGCTCTTTTCTTGGATTTCTTCCTCTTGAAAATCTCTTTTCAAAAATCATCATAGTGTGCTTCTAATCACATCTATTTATAATAATCCAACAAAAAGATATCCGTTAGACACATTAGGAATAAATAGAAATAAAAATGGAAAGAAAATATAATCGTTGTAAGATGTTTCCCTTAAGCATTGAATGCAGATCTTCATTTGAGGAAGGAAGAATCCTGAAATGATTCAAAAATCCAAAAGTTAAATGTAGGTCAAAATAGCAATAGAGAGAGAGAGTAAGAGAGAAAAAGCAAACTCAAGAACTCAGGCGGCAGTTGGCTGGAAATAACTTCAGGTAGCTGAAGACTTGATTTCATTCGGCCAAGAGGTAAGCAAGAAATCCTGGCTAGCTAGTCAGCTAGCTCACAAGAGAGGCCACAGCAAATAAAATGTTTAGTTAAGTAGCTCCTCAGGTAGCTAAACAACTTCTAGTTAGCTTTCCAGCTAACTAACAACAAAAGTAAACATCCAGGAGAAAACGTGCAGAACACTTAGTTAGCTCAGCAGCTAACTAAGCAAAAGATAGCTAGCTCATCAGCTAACTAACAAGCAAATCCAACGCAAGAGGAAAGAACCAAAGCAATGGTAGTTAGCTCCCCAGCTAACTAAAAAATGAAGGCTAACGGCTTGCAGGAGATACAGAGGATGGGAGTTAGCTCTTCAGCTAACTAAAGAAGAGTCAGTTAGCTCACTAGCTAACTAAGTTCAAAAACAACAGAGGAACCGTCCAAGCTAGTTAGCTCACCAGCTAACTGAGCAAAAAAGAAACCATGCAGCAAGATAGAGCAGCTAACTCTCCAACTAACTAACTAAAAAGTAGCTAGCTCTCCAGTTAACTAAGAAGCAATTCAAATGGCCAGAGAGAGAGGGAGTTAGCTCTTCAGCTAACTAAATTTTCAAACCTCACGGCCAGAAGTTTACCTATGAAAAATAGTTAGCTAAGCAGTTAGCTCCAGGATAAAATAGTTAGCTAAGCAATTAGCTCCAAGAAACACCAGCTAGCTAAAAGATCCGGCAGCTAGCTCAATAGTTAGCTAAAATTGAAGACCGTTCGGCCAGGAAAGATAACAGGCAACTGGAGTTAGCTAAAATGGAATCCAGTTAGCTCCAAGGCATCCCAAGCTAGCTAACCAGCTAGCTAAAATAAGCAACCGTTCGGCCAACTCACAGAGACAACTTATCAGTTAGCTGAAAGGTGTACCAGCTAGCTAAATGGAATAACAAGTTAGCTAACCAGTTAACTCCCAAGCCAATAAAATTATCTAAGGCAAAATAGAGTGAAGTATTCTCTTACCAATCAATTTTTGCACGAAGATACTTACTTGCAAGGCGACCGAACTTCCCTGTATCAAGCTTAGAGTTTCCTAATAGTTTTGTAATCATCAAAATCAATCTAAGGTCAACAATCTCCCCTTTTTGATGATGACAAAACCCTTAAGCAAGTAAGAAGCAAATATAGAAAGTTTAATAAATAAACAGGAATATATTCAGAAAAATATTACTTACTCCCCCTGTCAATCTGAATAAGTGAACTCTTTTCTCCCCCTGAATATATGGAGTTATTATTTTACTCCATTCCTTAATGTATGCAATATTCTTCTCCTCCTTTTTGTCATTAATCAAAAAGAAGTTTGAAGAGTCTTGCAATAAATTTAAGCATAATATATCAAGGACATGTTATCATTCATACATAATTTAGAGTAGTCATTCAGATTATTACAAAATAGAGTAATACAAATATTACATGCCATGGTTTCAAGTCACAAAACATAGTCATAAATATGCATTACATAAACAATACTAAGTACGTTCATTACATAAGCCAAGCACACTCATTTATCGTCATCAGAAGAAGAATATGCATTGAAGAAACATTTGGCTTGTTTGAAGATCCAGGCTTGTCGGAGGAAGGTTGTGTTGGTGGAGTCCAGAGGTGCGGATGAGAATAAGAAGCATCAGGCGTAGAAGTGGCAGAAAGAGTGATGTAAGTCTCTATGAGATGACTCAGCCTTGAGAAGGATGCAGTCCAATGGTCGACAGCGTTTGCTGCGTCCCGGGTCTGAGTCTCATTGGATCTCATTTGTATTCTACCCACTCTGCCTTAGTTTCAAAATTCTTAAGCTTACCTTTTAGAAATTTATCTCTTTTAGGATCCATTCCATGACAGATTCATTGTGATGAAAAACTCTTCCATTGAGAATGTTCACATCATGGACAAGTCGTTCAAGAGTAATTTTAAACTGAGACATGTTCTCAAAAATAGAAGAAATATGTGGTATGAGAGTCTGATCATTGACAGAAGAAGCACTGTCTCCAGAGCTTCGACTAGAAGTGGCAAGGGTCAATTCATTGATAATAAGGTGAATTTGATCATCACTTATACGACGATAGGAAGAGGAGCAGGAGCTTGGTTGTCATTGCGATAAGAAGGTCCAGGAGCATTCACATTGGGTGGATCAGATTGAAAAGGATTTTAATCATCAGACATAGCAGCAAGGTAAGGATTCGGATGGTTGAAGTCAAAATTAAAGAAGTTCTGAGCAGAACAAGCGGATTGAGTCACATTTGGCAATGGCATACTAGACTGACCTTCTAGACCTAACCTTTAACCAAATACCATCCCGTTTGGCAAAGTCCATACGGTGCAGTGAATGAGCATTAAAAACGTCAGAGTGACGTAATGCCACTGCAGTTTCTCCTTAAGCTTAATATTGAAAAACTCAAATACATAAGTGAGAAACATTCCGTAGGGCAATGCAGCCTTAGATCTAGACAAGGATTCTTTCATTACAGTCATCATTAGTTGAGGTAGATCAACAGGTCTTCTATTAAGATGTCATACATTATACATATGTCCCTATCATTTACTACATTAAACGAACCTGCATGTGGGGCAAGGATTTTGGCGATGATACTATGAATAATCTATTTTCTACAGATAACATGTTGGCATCTAGAGTTTCAATATTACTAGCTTCACTGTCATCAATATTAAGGATTAAACCTATTTTATATCCACGTTCACTGGGTAGGACTTCTAAGAAACCATCAGATGAATATTAAGAGCACATCCTAACATTTTGCAGTCTAGGTCGATTTTAGTCTTTTTCACAAAGGAAGAGATAGTCCCACTACCAAAAGAGATATTTTCATAAAATTTCCTAATAAGCTCAGGATAAATAGGTCTCTTGGTAGATAAAAGCTTATCCTAACCTTGATTAACTAACAGTTTTCCAATTTTAAAGCCTTCATGTTCTAAGAAGTTAAAATCAACTAACCTTCCATGAGCAAAGATTTGGATGCAAGAAGGGAGTTGATATGGTATGAAGAAGTAGAAGAATTTCGATGAAGATAGGCACAATCATCATCTCTTGCGATTGTCTTCTTCTTGGGAGCCATCAACTATCTTCAAGATGGATTGATGAATGGAGTGAATGGAAGAAGATTGATAGAGTGATTGATGGAATAAAGAGAGGATGAGAGTGAGTGAAGGAGAGGAGAGGCCGGTCGGTTGAAATGAGGAAGATGTTTTGAAATGGAAACGGTTGGAGAGAAAAAGGTTATATAGGGAAAGAGCTTGATGGTTAGCTGGCTAGGTGACTGTTTGGTTGCCTCGTCGGTTAACTGCCATCAATAAAATGAAAAAGGTTTCAATTAGATATCATATTGATTCATTAATTGATTCATTAAATGATTGGATCAAACATCCCTAATTCTCTTCTGATTTCATAAAATTTTGTTTCATCAAGAGGCTTAGTGAAAATGTCAGCAATTTGATTTTCAGTATTTAAAAATTCAATAACAACATTTCCATTATTTACGTGATCTCTAATGAATGATGTCTAATTTCAATATGTTTAGTTCTGGAATGTTGAATAGGATTCTTAGTTAAACTGATTGCACTTGTATTATCACATTTTATAGGTATGGCTTTTTGTTTAATACCATAATCTTCTAGCTGTTGCTTAATCCATAAGATTTGAGCACAGCAACTTCCAGCTGCAATGTATTCGGCCTCGGCCGTAGACAATGCTACTGAAGTTTGCTTTTTGCTAAACCATGAGATTAAGTTAACACCTAGAAATTGGCAAGTTCCAGTAGTTGATTTTCTATCTAATTTACATCCAGCAAAGTTTGAATCAGTATATCCTATTAAGTCAATGCTAGATTGTTTATCATACCATATACCTAAGTTTACTATTCCATTTAAATATTTAAATATTCTTTTAACAGCAAGCAAGTGTGATTCTTTAGGATTGGCTTGATATCTTGCACACATGCAAACACTAAATAAAATATCTGGCCTACTAGCAGTTAAATATAATAATGATCCAATCATGCCTCTATATAATTTTAAATCAACAGACTTTTCAGAATTATAGGATTCAAGTCTACATGATGAGCTCATAGGGGTACCGATACTCTTGGATGTCTCCATGCCAAACTTCTTGATCATTTCTTTGGTATATTTGGATTGGCTTATGAAGATTCCATCTTTGCTTTGTTTAATTTGTAGTCCGAGGAAGTAGGTCAGCTCACCCATCATACTCATCTCGAACTCTCCCTGCATAAGCTTAGCAAAGTCCTTGCACAAAGAATCATTAGTGGCACCAAATATGATATCATCAACATAGATTTGAATAATTAATATATCTTTATTTTGCCTTTTAATAAATAAAGTTGTATCCACAGTTCCTCGAATAAAATTATTACTAATCAAGAATTTGCTTAATCTTTCATACCATGCCCGGGGCGCTTGTTTCAAACCATACAAAGCTTGTTTAATTTGAAAACGTGATTTGGAAACAAGTGATTTTCAAAGCCGGTGGCTATTCCACAAAAACTTGTTCAGCAATGTATCCATTTAATACAATTTAAAATTCATATAACAAGCATAAGCAAGAAGTAATCTAATAGCTTCTAATCTAGCAACAGGGGCATAAGTTTCATCAAAATCAATTCCCTCTTCTTGATTATAACCCTTAGCTACTAATCTTGCCTTATTTCTAATTATATTACCATTTTCATCTAATTTGTTTCTATAAACCCATTTAGTTCCAATAATTTGATGATCATGGTCTTTCAATAAGAGTCCAAACATTATTTCTTTCAAATTGGTTAAGTTCCTCATGCATGGCATTAATCCAATCAACATCATTTTTAGCATCATCATAACATTTAGGTTCAATTTTAGATACAAATGCTAAGTTATTACAAGCATCTCTAAATGATGATCTAGTTCTACTCCTTGAGAAGGATCACCAATAATTTGATCTTTAGGGTGACTGAGAACATACCTCCAACCTCTTTCTAATTCATCATTACCTTGTGAGGCTTCAGGTAGGTCAGCGTTCCCTTCTCCATTTACCTCTTGTGTATCTGAGTCATTCTTATCCTTCAGTGTGATGTCCTTGAATTGATCTTCAATGTCATCTGCATCATTTATACCTTTTCCTTTCCTTGATGGAAGATCATTAGATTCATCAAAGATAACATGAATTGATTCTTCAACTACTAAAGTCTTTTTATTGAATATTCTAAAAGCTCTACTATGTAAAGAATATCCGAGAAAAATTCCTTCATCAGACTTAGCATCAAATTTATCAAGGTTTGATTTTTCATTATTTAATACAAAACATCGGCATCCAAAAATATGAAAATAACTTATATTAGGTTTTCTTCCTTTCCAAAGTTCATATGGAGTCTTTTTCAAAACAGGTCTGATTAATGCACGATTTAAAATATAACATGCAGTGTTAATAGCTTCTGCCCAAAAATATTTTGGAAGATTGCTTTCACACAACATGGTACACGCCATTTCCTCTAATGTTCTATTCTTTCTTTCAACTACTCCATTTTGTTGTGGTGTTCTTGGTGCAGAAAAATTATGTTCAATTCCATTTTCATTACAAAATTCTTCAAAAGATTTGTTTTCAAATTCTTTTCCATGATCACTTCGTATCGATAAAACAGAAGAATTCTTTTCGTTTGTAATTCTTTTAAATAATTTTTGAAATGCTGAAATGCTTCGTCTTTACTAGATAGAAATAAAACCCATGTAAAGCGAGAGAAATCATCAATAACAACAAAACCGTATCTTTTACCTCCTAGACTAGTTGTTCTTGTAGGACCGAATAAATCCATATGCAAGAGCTCCAAAGGTCTAGTGGTTGAAACAAATTCTTTGATTTAAAAGAAACTCGGGTTTGTTTTCCAAATTGACAAGCATTACAAATCTTATCTTTTTCAAAAACAAGTTTTGGCAAACCATGTACTAAATCCTTCTTAATTAATTTAGATAGTAAATCCCATGCTTGCATGAGCTAGCCTACGATGCCATAACCAACTATTATCAGTTTTATTATTTGTAGCAACTAGGCAATCAATATTTTGATCATGCAAATCATTTAAATTAACAATGTATACATTACCATGCCTATGACCAACAAATTTCATGTTTTCATTAGCAGGATTTTAACAATGCATAAGGATGATTCAAAAGTAACATTAAATCCTTTGTCACATAATTGACTAATGCTAAGTAAATTGTGTTTCAATCCTTTCACAAGCAAAACATTATCAATATAAGCATGAGGTGTGATACCTATTTTTCCAATGCCAATTATTTTTCCTTGGCCATTATCACCGAAAGTAACAGCACCTCCATCTTTTGCTTCCAAAGTGATGAATTGTGATTCATCACCGGTCATGTGTCTTGAGCACCCGCTATCCAAGTACCATTGTCTTTTAATTGCTCGGGTTGCAAGACACACCTGCATACACAATTTCAATTTTTTTTTAGGTACCCAAGCTTTCTTGGGTCCTTTAGGGTTAGTCAAGATGGTTCCTTTTGGAACCCATATTTTCTTATCTTTTGTGTTTGACAATTATAAGCTTTGTGTCCAATTTTTTCATTTAAAACATGTAATTTTAGTAGAATCATCAGCATGCTCATAAATATTTTTCAAAAATTTTTGTCTTTCAAAGGTATTGTATCCAAGACCAGCTCTATTGTAAACAGCTCTTTGACTATTTAAAATCATTTCTAATTTTTCTGAACTTAGACTAAATCTATCAACAATTGTTTTAATTTATCACTTCATTTTTCAAATCTTGGTTTTCCTTTAACAATGATTCATTATCCTTTGAAATTCTTTCCTTTTCAAGAGTAAGATTTTTGATTTCATTTTTCAATTCTTTGCTCTTTGAACTTAAATTTGCAAAATCATCAATAAGTTCATAAAATGCACATTGTAATTCATCAAAGGTAAAGTCATCTAAAAAGTTAGGGCTTACCTCATCATTATCAGCCATGAAGCAAACATTTGCAACTTCAGTTTTCTCTTCATCTTCTGAACTCGTTGCTTCACTGTCGCTCCAAGTAGCCATCATTGCCTTCTTCTTTATTCTTTTAGATCTTTCTTTAATAGTGGACAATCTGGTCTGATGTGTCCAGGCTTCTTGCACTCATAGCATGTAGGAGGTTCACTCTTTTCCTTATCTTTGCTATGATCTCCTTTGACAAATTATTTTCTTTTTCCAAATTTCTTTCTCTTCATGAACTTTTTAAATTTTCTTGAGATAAGTGCCATTTCATCATCTTTCTCACTGTCACTTGTGGTTTCTTCACTTTTATCTTCTTGAGTTGCACTCTTCAAATGCCATGGTCCTTTTCTTCTTTGATTCATCTTCATCATATGTTGTCGTTGCTGAAGCTCATGAGTCATCAAAGAACCGACCAACTCTTCAAGTGATAAAGTGTTGAGATCTTTTGCTTCTTGAATTGCAGTGACTTTTGCTTCCCATGTCCTAGGTAAAGATCTTAAATTTTTCTAACAAGATCACTGTTAGCATAAGATTTTCCAAGACTTTTCAGTCCATTAATAATGTCAGTAAATCTTGTAAACATATCAGTAATATTTTCAGCAGGATCCATCTTAAATAATTCATACTTATGAACAAGCATATTTATTTTGGATTCCTTGACTTGATTTGTACCCTCATGGGTGACTTCAAGTCTATCCCAAATTTCTTAGCAGACATGCAAGTAGATATGATTAAACTCATTTGCATCAAGAGAGCAATAAAGAACATTCATAGCCTTAGCATTTAATTGAGCTAATTTCTTATCTTGCTCATCCCATTCAGATTCAGGTTTTGCAATATTAATATTTTCAATCATAATAGTGGGTGTGTGTGGTCCATTAATTATGATTCCCCATAAATCATAATCTAGTGCTTGAATGAATATTTTCATTCGTGCTTTCCAATATGTGTAATTTGTTCCATTGAACAAAGGTGGTCTATTAGTTGATTGTCCTTCAGTCAACATAGAACTCATTGGGATTACTACTGATCTTTGGCTCCAAGCTAATCAAAGCTATAGGAATCAAGAGCACTGCTCTGATACCACTTGTTGCCCAGATGTAGCAACCCAAGAGGGGGGTGAATTGGGTTATTAAAAAATTAATTACTATGCAAGTATGTGCTTAAACCCTAATTTTGATTTGCAGCGGTGTGGAGTGCACAAATAATAACAATAAAGAATCAAACAACACAAACACATAGAAGTTTATAGTGGTTCGGTGCCAAACTCAGCACCTACATCCACTCCCCAAAACCTTTGGGAATTCCACTAATCGTATCACAACGATTACAACCTCTAGCCAAACCTGGCTAGCCCTCTTATTTATACGGCACAAGGCAGCCAAAAACCCCTAGCCAAACGTAGGCTAGTCCTCTTGTTTCACAGCACAAGGAAGCCAAAAACCCCTAGCCAAACCTAGGCTAGTCCTCTTGTTTCAAGGCACAAGGAAGCCAAAATAATCAGGGTTAACACTAACCCTTTTACAAAATAATCAGAGAATGTTAAAGAGAAGCTCCTACAATGAGCAAATATTCAGAGTATACTTTACAACTTTTGAAGCAATAATTTCAGCAATAAATGAACGAGGTCGAAGTAGCTGAAGTCTTGATTTCTTGAAATGCTTCAAAGATCCGGACAACTTTTTGGAGCAATGAATGAACTTGAATGCACAACTCTCTTATCAACCACTCAACAATATGCAATAAAAGCTCTTTTCTTGGATTTCTTCCTCTTGAAAATCTCTTTTTAAAAATCGTCATAGTGTGCTTCTAATCATGGCTATTTATAATAATCCAACAAAAAGATATCCGTTAGACACATTAGGAATAAATAGAAATAAAACGAAAGAAAATATAACTGTTGTAAGATGTTTCCCTTAAGCATTGAATGCAGATCTCCATTTGAGGAAGGAAGAATCCTGAAATGATTCAAAAATCCAAAAGTTAAATGTAGCTCAAAATAGCAATAGAGAGAGAGTAAGAGAGGAAAAGCAAACTCAAGAACTCAGGCAGCAGTTGGCTGAAAATAACTTTAGGTAGCTGAAGACTTGATTTCATTCGGCCAAGAGGTAAGCAAGAAATCCTGGCTAGCTAGTCAGCTAGCTCACAAGAGAGGCCACAACAAAAAAAAACGTTCAGTTAGGTAGCTCCTCAGGTAGCTAAACAACTTCTAGTTAGCTTCCCAGCTAACTAACAACAAAAGTAAACGTTCAGGAGAAAAAGTTCAGAGCACTTAGTTAGCTCAGCAGCTAACTAAGCAAAAGATAGTTAGCTCATCAGCTAACTAACAAGAAAATCCAGAGAGAAGAACCAAAGCAATGGTAGTTAGCTCCCTAGCTAACTAAAAAATGAAGGCTCACGGCTTGCAAAAGATACAGAGGACGGGAGTTAGCTCTTCAGCTAACTAAAGAAGAGTCAGTTAGCTCACTAGCTAACTAAGTTCAAAAACAACAGAGGAACCATCCAAGCTAGTTAGCTCACCAGCTAACTGAGCAAAAAAGCAACCATGCGGCAGGATAGAACAGCTAACTCTCCAACTAACTAACCAAAAGTAGCTAGCTCTCCAGTTAACTACAGAAGCAATTCAAACGGCCAGAGAGAGGGAGTTAGCTCTTCAGCTAACTAAATTTTCAAATCTCACGACCAGAAGTTTACCTGTGAAAAATAGTTAGCTAAGCAGTTAGCTCCAGGATAAAATAGTTAGCTAAGCAGTTAGCTCCAAGAAACGCTAGCTAAAAGATCCGGCAGCTAGCTCAACAGTTAGCTAAAATTGAAGACCATTCAGCCAGGAAAGATAACAGGCAACTGGAGTTAGCTAAAATGGAATCCAGTTAGCTCCAAGGCATCCCAAGCTAGCTAACCAGCTAGCTAAAATAAGCAACCGTTCGGCCAACTCACAGAGACAACTTATCAGTTAGCTGAAAGGTGTGCCAACTAGCTAAATGGAATAACAAGTTAGCTAACCAGTTAACTCCCAAGCCAATAAAATTATCTAAGGCAAAATAGAGTGAAGTATTCTCTTACCAATTAATTTTTGCACGAAGATACTTACTTGCAAGGCGACCGAACTTTCCTGTATCAAGCTTAGAGTTGCATAATAGTTTTGTAATCATCAAAATCAATCTGAGGTCAACAGGTATTGTAAAATTTTTTAGCCTATATCAGATATATTCTAGGGATATCATAATTTTATAACTACAGTATCGTAATATTACAACTAGGGTGTCATAATGTTTTTTCGGCCAATTTTCTCCTTCGGTGCGATGTCATAGAGCTTTGCCTCAACGTTTTGTATAAGGGTGTTGTAAGTTTATAACTAGGGTATATTAAGAGTAAAACTGGGGTGTTGTAATATTTTTTTGGCTGATTTTCTCTTTGGATGCGATGTCATAACGCTTTACCTTAACTTTTTCGTAAGGGTATCGTACATATGTAACTAGAGTATCTTAATTGTAAAACTAGGGTATCATAATATTTTTTTGGCCAATTTTCCCCTTGGGTGCGATGTCGTAGAGCTTTGCCTCAACGTTTTGGGTAAGGGTATCATAAGTTGTAAATAGGATGTCTTAATTATAAAACTGGGGTGTCATATTATTTTTTCAGTCAATATCCTCCTTGGATGCGATGTCATAGAGCTTTGCCTCAACGTTTTGTGTAAGGGTATCATAAGTTTGTAACTAGGGTATCTTAAGAGTAAAACTAGGGTATCATAATTTTTTTTTCGATCGATTTTCTCTTTGGGTGCAATGTCGTAACGTTTTGACTCAACATTTTTTGCAAGGATGTCATACGTTTGTAACTAGGGTATCTTAATTGTAAAACTAGAATATCATAATATTTTTTTGGCTAATTTTCTTCTTGGGTGCAATGCCGTAGAGCTTTGTCTTAATATTTTGTGTAAGGGTATCGTAAGTTTGTAACTAGGATGTCTTAAGAGTAAAATTGGGGTATTGTAATTTTTTTTCCGATTGATTTCTTCCTTGGGTGCGATGTCGTAACGCTTTGACTCAACATTTTTTGTACAGGTGTCATACGTTTGTAACTAGGGTGTCTTAATTGTAAAACTAGGATGTTGTAATATTTTTTGGCCAATTTTCTCCTTGGGTGCAATGTTGT
Organism: Calamus simplicifolius; assembly: GCA_900491605.1. Lineage (NCBI taxonomy): Eukaryota > Viridiplantae > Streptophyta > Magnoliopsida > Arecales > Arecaceae > Calamus > Calamus simplicifolius. The sequence goes on from UESW01001358.1 coordinate 415,278, forward strand.
AACGCTTTGCTTCAATGTTTTTCGTAAGGGTATCATACGTTTGTAACTAGGGTGTCTTAATTATAAAACTGGGGTGTCGTAATATTTTTTCGGCCGATTTTCTCCTTGGGTGCGATGCCGTAGAGTTTTGCCTCAATGTTTTGTGTAAGGATGTCATAAGTTTGTAACTAGGATATCTTAATTGTAAAACTGGGGTGTCGTAATATTTTTTTGACTGATTTCCTTCTTGGATGCGATATCGTAATGCTTTGACTCAATGTTTTCCATAAAGGTGTCATACTTTTATAACTAGGGTGTCTTAATTGTAAAACTAGAGTGTCATAATATTTTTTTAGCTGATTTTCTAGCAGAGATGTTGTAAAGCGTTGCCTTAATGTTTTATAATTAGGATGTCATTATTTTATAACAAGGGTGTCCAGGAAAAATAAGAGTGTTCCAAAATGAAGAAGGAGAAAAACGACACCTGAAAGAAGAAGAAACGACACCTATGTACCTTCAGAAAAAGAAGAAGAAGAATCAAGTTATCCTTTCCATGAAAAATCTCGAAGGGCAAAAATGTCATTTGCCATGCGTAAAGAGACTATAGACACGTCACGTTCCAAAAATAACATCGTATCCCTGCTATCCCTTTCATCACGTTAGGCCATGTAAGATTCACGTGGACCAATAAGGAGGGGCATGCAGTCCACGTAGAATTTGATGCACAAGAGGCAATATATAAAGACTCTTCCTATAAATTTGTAACTAGTTGTGGACCATGCAATGTGCGAAGCATATATAAATGCTGACATAGCAGTATAAAGTATTACTCATCTAAATATGGTTATGGCTCATTAAATCAAATTTCTACCACAAATTCACATGATAAAAGATAAAAATCATTCGAATGTATACTTACTTCAAACCAATCGAAATCGTTGCACCCTTTTTTAGTTCACTTTAAATTTAAATAGTGAATTGTTGCATACCATCTTAGCTAATAATCTATGAAGCTTAATACATATACAACACTGCACTATTAAGTTTCCCATTTTATTGTGATAACTCTTCGATCCTCTCTCTACTTTTACTTTATATGTAATAATGTCATGTTGAAGCATTGAGAAGGTTTCTCATATGGAAGTACAAAGAAGTTCTCTTTACCTCAGCTTTATACACATACATCAATAAATTTAAACCTTTTTCATGCCCATTAATTTAAACCTCAAGCTACTTGCGTAATTGTATTTGATATCTAGACATCAAATTTGGGTGTATATATTGAAGGCCCAAGAAGCAATGAGAATGAATTCAGTTACAAAAAAAATAAAATTAACTTAAACATAATTTAAAAGAAAGATAAATGCAAGTAAATAAAAAGTAAGAAAATAAATAAGGCAAAAGATTTTATAATGGTTCGATAATTTTTACCTACATCCACTCCCTAAGTCTCTTACTTAGGTATTTTACCATTCAATCTTCTTCCCTGATAAAGATCAAACCCTTCTACAATTTGTTCTTTTTTTTGGGCTAAAGAGTAACCTTCACAAACAATCTTGAATCTTTTGGCACTTTTCTCTTGAAGAGAATACTCAAAAACAAGCATCCAAAGATGTGGATTTTTCAATGAAGCTCTAAACTTAAGGTTAGATTGCTAAGTGTACTAAAGGCTCAAAGAAAGCTTAATCCAGCTTTTTCCGAAAATTTCAAACCCAAAAACATGTGTTTAAACTAGTAATTAGCCTCCTTTGGGTCATAGCCACAAGAAAATATGGCTATTGGGGCTTTTAGGCAGCTTCAACAATTATGTAAAAATATGATTGTTGGGCTATCAAAGCCCCATCGATCGATTGCTTAGGATAGGGCTAATCAACCGTCTAGCCTAGGCCGGTTGACTTCCTTAGCTTGTACTGATCGACTGCCAAGCCAAGGTAGAGAGGGTTGGTTTATGCTTTTTAGAGTTTTTTTTAATTCCAATCGACCGTTTTAGGGTTCGATCGATCACTCATGCCTAGTTTTAGATTTTTAAATTAATTTCACATTAATTATGATCCAAAACCTAATTTAAATTATTTTTATAATATAAAACCTTATACACTTAAAGTCCTTCCTAGTTTTACATATAGTCTTTAGGAAAAATAAAATTTACAAATAGTCTTCATTCATTCGAACCTAGACACATTGGATGAATCTTTAAATTTTTGTTTACCGCTTCAAACTCATGTGCTAGGGTAGGTTTGAGCTTTTGTAGGATCAAGTGCACTCTAGATGAGTATACCTGTCAAAATCATAACAACTCAAAAATGCTATTAGTAACTTAATCAATATCTTGTTATCATCAAAACATGGATTATTAAATGCTAAGGTTCAATATATATACTAAGGAGATGGACCTAGAGGCTATAGCAGGCCTTTAGAGAGTATTTGGTTCATGGAATCTTAAAAGATTTTCAAGCATTTCATGAGAATCTTTTAAGATCCTCACATTTGATTGATAGATAAAAGCATTAGTTTGAGTATTTGAGATACCCATGGAAATAACATTAGTACCAAACATGGTAATATGAGTACCATCAAAGGGGTGGTAATATGATATCGTTATTGATGAGAACGTAATACTGACATTCTTAGACAAAAAAAGGTCCTTAAGTAACTTGTATATTATATAACAATAAATTACTTTTATAGCAAAGTTATTCCAAAACATTAATATTATAAGTTTTTAGAATGAAACACAACTAAAACTCTAAGAAAGAGAAAGAAGAAAGTAATTTCTGCATATTTTTATTCATCAATCTCTTAGGTATATATACAAGTCATAAATCCTATGTTAGGAAGAAAAACTAATTACATCAAATCCATATAAATCAGAATCAAATATATTTACTTGCTATTATAGGAATACAGTCTACTTCCTATTCTAAAAATGCAATCTATAACAATCCCTATGAATCAAAATTAAATATATTTACTTCCTATTCTAAAAATATAATCTGTAACAGTACTCCCCCTCAAGCTAGAGCATAAATATTTATCATGCCCAGCTTATTACAAAGTTAATCAATCCGAACTCTATTTAGAGCCTTTATGAAGATATCTCCTAATTGATCTCATATTTTCATATATTCTGTAGAAATTGAACCTTGCTGAATCTTCTTACGAACAAAATGACAATCAATCTTAATATGCTTAGTTCATTCACAAAAGTTTGGATTAGATGCAATATGAAGTATAGCTTAGTTATCACACCATAACTTAGCTGGTATTAAAATCTTGAGGCTCACTTTAGAGAGGAGCTGATATATCCATATTATTTCATGCACAGACTTAACCATAGCTCTATATTCTGATTCTGTACTTGAATGTGAAATTGCATTCTGTTTCTTGCTTTTTTATGAAACCAATTTTTCTTCAACAAATACACAATAGCATGAAGAAGAACTTCGATCTTCTTTGGATCCTGCGTAGTCAGCATCTGAAAAACATTCAATCCTAATATGATCATGATTGCCATACAGGATTCCTCTCTTAGGACTCCTTTTATGTAGCATAAAACTTATTCTACAGCTCTTCAATGATCGATAGTTGGAGAAGACATATATTGACTTACCACACTAACTGAATAGGCAATATCTGAATGAGTCAGAGTAAGATAGTTCAACTTTTTAACCAATCTTCTCTATCTCGCATGATCTTCAAACAACTCACTATCTTTTGTAAGCTGCAAATTAGAAACCATTAGAGTGCTGCATGGTTTAGCCCCTAATTTTTATGTTTCAGATAACAAGTCAAGCACATACTTCCTTTGAGATAAGAAGATCTATTTCTTACTTCTTGTCATCTTAACACCCAAGAAATACTTTAGTATTCCTAAATCTTTTGTATGAAACTGACTGTAAAGAAAAGATTTGAGAGATGAAATACCATCAGTATCACTCGCAGTAATAACAATATCATCAACATAGATAACTAATAGGATGATATCAGCTGCAAACTGCTTGTAGAAAAAAGAATGATCGGACTTACTCTTCTTCATGTCAAACTTTTCAATAGCATGACTTCATTTTTCAAACTAGGCTCGAGGACTTTATTTCAAGCCATACAAAGATTTGCGAAGATGACACACTTTTTTATACTCCTCCTGAGCAACAAAATCAGGTGGTTGCTCCATATAAACTTTCTCCTAAAGATCGCCATGAAGGAATGCATTCTTAATATCTAATTGATGCAGAGGCCAATTATATGTGGCTGCCATAGAAATAAATAATCAGACAAAAGTAAGTTTAGCAATAGAAAAAAAGGTGTCAGAATAATCAACTCCATACGTTTGAGCATATTCCTTAGTAACCAATCAAGCTTTTAATCTAGCAATAATTTCATCAGGATTGACTTTAACTGCAAACATCAATTTATATCTAATAGCCTTTTTATCTATGGGTAACTATATCAGGGTCCAAGTACCATTGTCATCTAAAGCATTCATCTTCTCAATCATAGCATTATGCCATCAAGGATGAGATATAGGTTCATGAATGTTGCCCAGATGTAGCAACCCAAGAGAGGAGTGAATTGGGTATTTTAAAATTAATTACTAACACAGATATGTGCTTAATCACTAGTTAAAAATTAGTTCGCAGCGGTGTAGTGGAGTGCACGAAACAAAATCACACAGAATAAGCAATCACAAACACAATAGGGTTTATAGTGGTTCGGTGCCAAACTCGGCTCCTACATCCACTCTCCAAAAATCCTTTGGGAATTTCACTAATCGTATCACAACGATTACAACCCCTAGCCTTCTCGGCTAGTCCTCTTGTTTGACGGCACAAGGCAGCCAAACCCCTAGCCTTCCCGGCTAGTCCTCTTGTTTAACGGCACAAGGAAGCCAAACCCCTAGCCTTACCCGGCTAGTCCTCTTGTTTACCTGGCTAGTCCTCTTGTTTAACGGCACAAGGAAGCCAAATCACAAGCCTTACCCGGCTAGTCCTCTTGTTTAACGGCACAAGGCAGCCAAACCCCTAGCCTTACCCGGCTAGTTCTCTTGTTTAACGGCATAAGGAAGCCAAACAACAATCTTAGGGTTATCTCTAACCCTATTACAAAGAATTTTAGAATAGATAACAAATAGCTCCTAACTTGAGCAAATATTTAAAGAATACTTTACAAATTTGAAGCAAATCTTCAGCAATGAATGTGGATCTCCGAGGTAGTTGAAACTTTGAATGCTTCACCGGATCTGGACGACTTGAACAGTGATTGAGATTTGACAACTTCAAGGCACAAGACTTTGTTTTTCAATACTCCGAAAAATATGCAATGAACACTTTCTTTTAATTTCTTTCTTCTCTTTTTCTTTTTCTGATTCATCAAAATTCATCATTGTGTTCCTCTAATCACATCTATTTAAACCAAACAAAATATGTCTGTTAGATACATTTGAAATAAGAGGAAATTAAAAATGGAAAGAAATATAACCATTTGAGTTTATTTCCCTAAACATTGATTGCATTTAATCCTTTGGCAAAGAAAGATCTCTGTCAAACACCAAAAGAAAAAAGTCAGTAACCATGAAAACAAAAATATAATTAAAGAGAGAGAGAGAGCATTTAAGATTTGAAGAGTGGTTGGTTGGAATTAATTTCCAGCAAGCCCTTTGAAGTCGTGCGGCCATGGAAGAGGGAGAAAAGCTAGAGCTAGCTAAGCAAGCAAAGCTAGCTAAACAACCCAAGCTAGCTAGCTAGCTAGCAAGGCTCCACAACAAGAAGAAATTAGCCACAACCAAAAGTAAATAAAGTAGCTAGCTAACAAGCTAGCTCAATTCAACATCCTCATGGCTAGGAAAAGAAACCAGGAAAATTAGTTAGCTTTCAATTCAAGGTTTCATGCATTAATACAAAAGTAGCTAGCTATTCAGCTAACTCAATGAAAATTCATGCGACAAGGAGAATAACGTGGTTAGTTCCCCAGTTAGCTAGATAAAAAGTAAAGAGCTTTCATGATAAAAGTAGTTAGCTTGTTAGCTAACTCTATTGAAAGTTTCATGCGCCTGGGAGGAGAAAACAATAAAGTAGTTAGCTACATAAAAAGTTAACTCCATCATGCTAAAAAGTAGTTAGCTTGTTAGCTAACTTAATTCAAAATCATGCGCCCAGGAAGAAAAGAATTGTTAAAGTAGTTAGCTTGTTAGCTAACTAGATAAAAAGCAAACTCATTCATGATAAAAGTAGTTAGCTTGTTAGCTAACTCTATTCCAATTTTCATGCAACGTGGGAAGTAAGAAAAGAAAAAGAAGTTAGCTGTTAAGCTAACTGCTTTCACCATGCATTCGGCCAAGAGTAACAAAAGAACAAAATAGTTAGCTTGTTAGCTAACTTAGTTTAAAATTCATGCAGACGGCCCAAGGGGAAGCTAGCTCTTCAGCTAGCTTGCTTTAAACTTCATTCGACCAAGGGAATCCTATAAGAAAAGAAGTTAGCTGCAAGGCAAAGCAAGTCATCTTCAAAGCTAACCAGCTAGCTGCCCAGCTAGCTGATTTCAAGGAGCAATCGGCCAAGATAAAATCAGCATGAAAGAAGTTAGCTCTTGAGGCCTGTAAGCTATCTAAGAGAGGGAAGAAGTTAGCTCACAAGCTAACTTAATCCCAGCATGGTTCGGCTAGGCTCATTGTGAGAGAAAAAAATGGTAAGCTAGCAAGTGGAGGAAGCTAGCTAAAGAAGGGAATAAGCTAGCTCACATGGGCATGCAATAATCCAAGGAATAAAGAATCAATTAGCTATATTCAAGGTAAGAGAAAATAAGCTTCTATGTAACAAATAAAATTTTACTTAATAAAGCTCACCTGTATTTCACTTGTACATCCCTGCATTAATCTTAATTTCCCTAATAAACATAGTCTTAATTATTTTGTAATCATCAAAATCAATGTAGGGGCCAACAATGAACAATCTTAGAAATAGTGACAGAATCAATAGATACAATAAAAGAATAAGAGAATGATGATAAATGGTTATATGATACAAAAGAAGATACTGGATAAGTATATTAACATTTACCTTTGCAAAGGGCAATAAAAAGATCATCACTAAAACTGAGAACTAGATCAGATGATGAAGAATCGGACTGGCACAGAACATAGAGCAGAAGGCGTAAGAATAGGAACCGAATCAAAAATAAGAGGTTTAGAGGAAAGAAGATCAGAACTAGATAATGTAATAGTATAAATTAGTAAATCATCTTCCTCCCCCTAACTGATAGAACCTAAAGATGAAACAAATGGTGTTTGTTCAAGAAAGGTAACATCAGTTGACATAAGGTACTTGTTAAGACTGGAACAATAACATCTATATCCTTTTTGCACATGAGAATATCCAAGAAAATTACACTTTAAAGATTTAAGATCATCAAGTTTCATACCCTAAGGTCGAACATCCCGAACAAAACAATACAATCGAATATCCTAGGTTCAATAGAAAATAATGACTTATTAGAAAAGAGGACATGAAAGGGGGTCTCATCAGAAAGAATAGAGGAAGGTATACAATTAATCAAAATAAATTGTAGAAACTGTATCAGCTCAAAATTATTTAGGGACCTGCATTTGAAATAACAAAGCTCTGACAATTTCAAGAAGATATCTATTTTTTATTCAGCAACTCCATTCTGAGATGGTATATCTACACAAGAAATTTGATGAATAATTCTATGTTGAACCATATAATTTCAAAAGTATTCTAATAAATATTTCTTAGCATTATCACTTCTCAAAATTATAGAAGCACATTAAATTGAGTTTTAATTTCTGCACAAAAAGTAGTAAAATAAGAAAATAATTATGAATGATTTTCTATTAAAATTAACCATGTCATTCGAGAATAATCATCAACAAAGGTAACAAAATATTTAAACCAAGTTTTAGACTCAACAGGACAAGGACTCCAAACATCGGAGTGAACTAACTCAAAAGGAGCACTAGCTCATTTATTGACTTTGGGACTAGAACTCAAACTATAATGTTTGGCAAATTGACAAGACTCCCAATTTAATGAAGATAGACTAGAAAACTAAGGATAAAGTTTCTTGAACATAGTCAATGAAGGATGACCCAAATGACAATATGCTTCAAAAAAGGTTATAACTTCAGAACAAGCAACAAACTTTGGTACTTCTGTATCAAGAATGTAGAGGCCTCCAGACTCGCATCCTTTACCAATAATCTTCTTCGTCATAAGATCTTGAAATAGATAAAAATCATGATAGAATGTGATACAAGTTACAACAATTAAGAGAATAAGTAAGTTTACTGATGGAGACTAAATTAAAAGATAAGCCAGATAGACTTAAAACAGATTTCAAAGGAATTAAGGGTGTTAGAATAATTATGTCGGACCCTAAAATATAAGATGTAGACCCATCTACTAAAGTAACTGTAGAACTAGAAGCATGTGACTTAAAAGAAGAAAATAGGCTGGAATTACCTGTCATGTGCTCAGTGGCATTAGAATCAATGATCCATTTGAAAGATAAGAAAATAAGATATGTGTTCATTTTATCCGAATCAACGATGGTAGTAATAGGAGTAGATAAAGACTTTAGAGATTTTTGATACTGTGAGAACTTGGCATACTCATCTACATATATTAAAATGGACTCAGAAGCATCATTTATAGAGGTAACATGGACTGACTGGTTTGATTGATTCTTGCGCTACAACTTTCTACAATCTTTCTTCACATGTCTTGGCTTATGACAATAGTAACATACAACATCTTTCATATCTTATCCTCGAGTACTAAGATTTTGATCATAACTACTTGAGTCTCCTCCTCTATTGCCATGTCTAGTGGTTATCTTTTATATTCAAAAGTGTGGCTGACAAGAGCACTATTAGGCTGAGCAGAAGCTAAATTTTCTGTGCAGAGTATCCTAGTAAAAGATTCTTCCAAAGAGGATATATTAGGGCCAAAAAGAATTTGAAATTTAGCAGCCTCAAACTCAAAAGGAAGACCAGCCAAGAAGCTCATAACCATCATCTTTTCTTCCTGAGCTTGCTGAATTTTTACATTAATACTAAATAGAAATAGCAAATTAAATTCCTCATGAGTCTTCTTAAAATTCATAAAGTAGTCAGTGAGGGATCTGTTATCTTTTTCTCTACGATAAAAGGCTTGACATACTTCATAAGTTTGTTTGATATTTTCTTGCTAAAATACCCAAACTTCAAATAATTCATCAATTCTTTCATAAATTCATTATAATTATCAAACCAACCACCTCACCATCAATAAATTATATATTTGCAAAAATAGATGGGCATCCTCTCTTAGCCATTAGGTTTTTGAGTCATCGCTAGGTAGATCATAGTTAAATGATTATCCATAGCAATACTCCACAATAAAGTCTAACAGTTTTACTGCAATCTAAATAATTAGATCTATTAGGTTTATGTTCTATAATTTTTGATATCACAGGAACACATCAGACACAACAATAGACTTTTTTTTCCATATTATCAAATATCAGTAAAATAATAGATCTAAAATCATAACAAAGTTAAAAATACTCAAAGAATCTAAACATCCCAAAGTAGATCCTACACCAAATAGATGTTGATCCAAATAGGTAATAAACTTATTGTGAAAGTTAAGGCAAGCAAAACGAACGAAAAAGGATCAGATTTTGGTAATAAAACTTCGGATGAAGGCTGATCGACGAGTGGCACTTTCTCAGATGTAGACATGAGAAAAAAAATTATCAAAAATAGAAACCCAAGAAAACCCTAAAATCCCACTGTATATATATTTCAGGATTATAAGCTCGAAAGCTCTGATACCATGAAACAATTAGAACTATACCATGAAACAATTAGAACTCTAAGAAAGAGAAAGAAGAAAGCAATTTCTATGTATTTTTATTCATTAATTTCTTAGATATATATACAAGCTACAAATTCTATGTTAGAAAAAAAACTAATTACATCAAATCCATATAAATCGGAATCAAATATATTTACTTCCTATTATAGAAATGCAGTCTACTTCCTATTCTAGAAATGCAATCTATAGCAATCCCCTATAAATCAGAATCAAATATACTTTCATTCCAAAAATATAATATGTAACATAGAATATAATATGCCATAAGAGATTTAATTTATTTTTTTTTTATTTATTAAATAAAATAAAAAATTAGTATATTAAATTCTAGGATGATTAATTATTTTAATATAATTATTTTTATTTAATTATTAGAATTATTATATTATTTTTATACTAATATAGTAATAAAATTTAATACAATGCAATATAATATATAATATAACATTAAATTTATCATTATCATTAATATAATTTAATAATAGTATTAAATTATTATTGTAATAATATTACATTTATTTGTATTGTATGATTTAATATAAATAGTATATACTATGAATATATTTTATATTATAATATATATGATATTTTATAATATAATGAATATATAATATTATTATCATGATTATTATAATAATATTATGTATTAATTATTATATATATATATTATTATTAAGAGGTTAACTTGGCTATATTCGCATGTAGTCAAGTTTAGAATCTGATCATTTTCTCCACCTTTGAATTCACATGAATGCTAGAGCCGTCCTACCTTTCTTATTTTTTTATTTTTAAGATTTATGAACTATGTAAATTTAAGAATGGGAAAGGTGAACAAATCTAAGCTTGGCTACATTTAAATGTAGCCAAATCTATCTCTTATTAATATTATTAATATAATATTTTATATTATTTAATTATAATAATAGTATATATTATATTTATAAATATTTAATTAAACTAATATATTTTTATAATTATTTGTATTAGATAAATATTATAGAAATCTTATTTAATATGTAATTATAATATATTCTATTGTTGTATATTAATTGTATATTTTATATAATATTATTAATAATAATTTATATCATATTGTATAAAAATAATACAATTAATTATTATATATATAATAATATATATTATATTTGAGAATATTTTCTTTTTTTGGTTCTTTTAACTTGCAAAATAAGAATATTTTTAGAATTTTAACATATTTTTCAGCTAGATTCCTAGTAACCTATGCTGTTAACTAAATATGTTAATGTAAGATACTCAGCATTTGTCATTAGATCACCATCATATAAACTTAAATATTTAAACTAAATTTTGGAAACCATACATGATGTTAGGATGAAATCTTTTCATTTATGAAAAAAGGCTCGTTAAGTTTTAGTGTTAATGGCGAGACAGAGGTCATCCGTTTGAGCTTTGCAAACTACCTGTCGTCTTGAGGAAACAAAAAGGCATTTAAAGATAGGGAAAGCTCATGAATCGGTTGGAACCTTCATTGAGTGAGGGTGCTGCATGTGTGAGAGAGCTAAAAGAACCCCTAACACATCCTCTCTTTATGTTGACATACCGACGATATAAAGGTTAGGCAAGGAAAGGAACTTGCAGTGGAGCGGCAACCAATCAACTGCCCTTTTGCGTCATTTCCGGCTTTTTCCTCCCCCCGTCCCCCACGTTTCTCAACTTTATCCCCGATACTGCTGAACTATAATTAATCATGACAGTAATCTATGCTGCCTTCATAATCTCCAGTCTTAGTGCAAAGCAATGTTACTTAAGCAAGCATGCATGCATGCGTTCCAAACTTCAGATCCAGAAGGCCTATGCAAAGAGCTAGACTGGATATGCCTTGCACCACCAAGAAATATTGTTAGAGATTTATGCTTGCAGAGGGTTTATCCTTCGAGAGGAGTAGCTGATAAGGAAGCAGGTTTTAGGAGTGTGAGCTACGCCACCTTGCATTGAACGAGTGCAACCCAGAGATAGTGTCAGCAAATTCATTTCTACTTCCTCACCACCTTCTCTTGATGCTTCGTTACATGCTGCTGGCATGATGCTACTGACCTTGAAAAATCTAAAGATGATTCACTCCCATGAATCCCAACGCCAAAGGGCGAGGACAAGACTTGTGGGCCTACAAGGACATGAGAAAACTTGTAGGGTTGATTGGAAAACAGTGACGCCGCTAGTCCCTCGACCCCTCAAGAAGGGCAAAAGAAACCTGCAGGGTGGTAGCACTAGTACACACCCGAACGACATAGCAACTTCCTTGCTATGATAACCGGGTTATAACCTCAAAATCTTTTGGATACCCGGCTTCCACCCGATTCGCGTTCTGGACGACGACGTGGGCGCCGGGCGCCAGGTGCCGCGCCAGGTGCTCGAACGCCTGGAACCTTTCAATCCCGCTCGACGCTGACGTGCGCGGCCAGGTCTGGATCGCCACGCCCGGACAGAACCAGCGAGATCAAAGCCGACAGGTCCGAGCCCAGTAGCCCACAGAAGCCACTCGGGTTGGTGGGCTCGTGACGTGCCTGGCTATCCACATGTGCTCCAATTGGCTTAGTTGCCGATGAGCGTGAAAGTTGGGCCTGGCTACCAAAGCCCAGTTAGATTAATTTGTATTGGACTGAGTATGAAACTAAGGGTTGAGATTAAATCAAGTCGAGTGTACACATGTCTAGGAGTTATTTTAATCTCATTAGGTTAGTCCATGAGAGTTTTATTGAGTCTGGGCCAAACACATTTGGAAATGTATTTAAACCCTGGTTTCTAGGGTTTGGATGATTTGGATGGATGGTGTTTCAGATGGGTTTTAGACAGGTGCTCGCGTTGAGAATGCAGCTTGCATTCTTCCCCGGGAGATGCAGCCAGCTGAAGAAGATCACGTGAGAACCCCTTCACGGATCCAGCGTCAAGGCTTCATTCCGTGAAGACGTGGAGGGAGAGGGGGAGTTCTAGCGGATGTGCGTGGTTTGAACCTGTAATAAGGGGTTCAAGGACAAGCAACTTACCATTGCACCAATATGATTGTTGGCAACAAAGGGTGAAAGCCCAGGATATTTCTTCAGTGAGAAGATTTCACTGTTGTTTCACTACTAAACCTCAACAGTTGGTATCAGAGCCAGGTTCAGGAAGAAAGAATTTGAAGATCTTCAAAGGGCTAAAAAAAATTTCAGTAAGGCCTCATCAAGGTACCTTAAGTTTCTAAATTTTTTGTGCTATTTTGCATTAAGATCTAGCCATTGGTAGTAGCATAAAAATAAATTTTGAGAAGTTTGATGGGAAGAAGAGTTTCTCCATGTGGAAAGTCAGGTAGAAGACCTCCTTGTGTAGCAAGGTTTAGATATGGCTTTGGAGGAAAGACCAGATGGGATGACAGACAAACAGTGAATGTTATTGGAGAAGAAAGCGTGTTCAGCAATCAGAGGATATCTGGCAGATTCAGCCCTATATTCAGTACTAGAGGAGAAGATTCTAAGGGACTCTGAATGAAGTTGCACACCTCTACATGGTAAGAACATGTGCAACAAGTTGATATTGAAGAAGCGTCACTACAGCCTTCGGATGGCAGAAGGTGAAGATGTGTTGGGCTACATCCGGTGTTTGACCAAATGAGCAATGAATTGCTAATGTCGAGGTCAAGATGAAGAAGAAAAATAAGGCACTTCTACTATTATGTTCACTGCTCACATCATATGACTTATTGGTCATGACGCTGTTCTACGGAAAGAAAACATTGTTCTATGAAGATATTGTCTCGATGCTTCAGATGAATGGGCAGAGGGAGAAGATAACCAAGGAAGTTGTTCCTTAGGATGGTCTATTAGTGGGGGAAGGATCAGGTAGAGGCAGAAACAGGGGCAGGCCTAGGGGACGATCAAAGTTCAGGAAAGGCAAAGGAGAGGCTAAGTTCTACAAGTATAATAGGTAGGACATTTCAAGAGGGACTGTCCTAAGAGAAAAAATCAAAAGAAAGAAAAGAAAGGATCTGAATCTGTGAGTACAATTACAGACCAGGAGGTGAAGGATGATCTCTTGGTGGTATCAGATCGTCACAGGCACAACACAGAGATATGGACCTTGAATTCAGCTTGTTCTTATCATTACACTTTCAACCAGTCATGGTTCAGCACTTACACAGAGGTTGATGAGGGAGTGTGACTCTTGAAAATGATTACCCTTACAAGGTGGCAGGGATTGACACAGTGAGGATGAGGATATTTGATGGCATGGTGTGCACTCTTACCAGCTTGAAGCATGTCCCAAAACTTAAGAAGAATCTGGTGTCACTAGGATATCTGGAGCAGACAGGATACAGCTTCAACAGTCATGCCAGGAGTGGAGTTCTGAATATCTTCAATGGAGCTATGGTGGTGATGAGAGAGAGAAGGCTGAAAAATAACCTATAATGGTTAGAGGGCTCTGTGGTGATCGAAAGATATGAGGCAGCAGCTGTAGAATAGAATTCTTGAAACGTGTACAGGATGTGGCATTACCGTCTAGGCCATATGAAAGATAGGGAATGAAAGAACTAAGCAAGAAAGGGCTGCTTCCAGACCTGAGTGGTAGAGTCATGAAGATCTATGAGCCATGTCAGATGGAGAAGCAAAGGAGAGTGCTATTCTCAATCAGCACAGCTAGGAGTGCAGAACCCTAAAGTTGGTACACACAAATGTCTGGGGATCAGCCCCAGTTTTTGCAAGGAATGGGGCCAGATACTTCTTGACCCTAATAGATGATTTCTCAAGAAAATTATGGATTTACTTCATGAAAAGAAATCAGAGGTCTTCACCAAGTTCAAAATCTAGAAGGCTGGTACACACAGATGTTTGGGGATCAGCCCTAGTTTCTGCAAGGAATGGGGCCATATACTTCTTGATCCTAATAGATAATTTCTCAAGGAAGCTATGGATCTACTTCATGAAAGAAAAATCAGAGGTCTTCACCAAGTTCAAAATCTGGAAGGCTAAGGTAGAGAAGGAGCAGGATATAGGAGTGTGAAGGATCAAGGTCAGACAATGGCAGAAAATATACCAGCAGGGAGTTTCAGAGTTTTTGTAAGGAGTGGAGTATTAAAAGGCACTTCCCAGTAATAGGATCTTCTCTACAAAATGGGATGACTGAGAGGATGAACAGAATACTATTGAAAAAAGTAAGATGCTTAAGGTAGTAGGTAAGGCTTTCAAAGATGTTCTTGGTCAACACAGTAGATGTAGCGAGCTACTTGGTCAATCGATCACCGCACACCAGGTTAGATAGAGGTATTCTAGAGGAGATATGATTGGGGGAAAGACAAGCCTGAACCAACCGAGGGTATTTGGATGCACAGCATATGTGCATATTGGTGCTGGGAAGTGGAGCAAATGGACGTTAGATCAAAGAAGATGTTTCTAGGCTACCCGCATGGAATCAAGGGGTATCGACTGTGAGACCCATTGGAGAAGAAGGTTATCATCAGTAGGGATGTAACCTTTGATGATAGCTCGATCCTCTAGAGGAGAGATGGCATAGATGCACAGCATGACCTGCAGGAGGTATAGCAAGGCAACACTAGTTAGATGACCTTCTACATAGTCGTGCCATTTGCTAGTAGACTAGGAGGATTTCATATTTAGGTGAAGAGGACTGATAGAGAGGACATAAGTCAGGAAGTTCAGCAGGATGCATCTGGACAGAGAACTCGGAAGGATGCGGCTGGGAGGGGACTTATACTGGAAGTGCACTACATAGGCCCAAAAGGAACGTGCAACCATCAGTTCAATATGGCTTCAAGAATTCAATATCATATGCCCTGATGATAGCGAATGAAAACTCTTACACCTATTAGAAGGCTGTGAAGAGCCAGAATAGGGATAGATGGGTCCAGGCTATGGCAGAGGAGATGCAGGCTATGATAGAGGAAATACAGTCTCTCACAAGAATGGCACATGATAGTTGGTCCAGTTGACATTAGAGAAAAATTCATTGGTTGCAAATGAGTTTATCAACGAATGGAAGGGCCTTCAGAGCAAGCGGGTATCAGATACAAGGTAAGACTAGTGGCCAGAGGATACTCTAAGAAGGAAACCCTATGGAGAATGAAGCACAGAGAGCTGGTGAAAGAAGGTGAAGTGGAGCTGATGAAGGTACATACCAAGGAGAATCCAATAGATGCACTGACCTAGATTCTTCCACAAGATAGCTTCCAGAAGTGTTAATGCAGCTGATGAACATAACAAATGTACTGAGACCTTGAAAGCACCAAGGTGGAGATTGTTGGGCCTGCTATGGTGCTATCAAGGCTCAGGTTGTGCTAACTTATATTGTGCTGGGTGTAGGTTCAAGGGTTCAGATTAAATCAAGTCATGAATGTACATGGGCTTGGGGGTTATTTTAATCTTATTGGGTTAATCTATGGGAGTTTTTGTTGAGTCTGGACCAAGCTCATTTGGGTATGTATTTAAACCCTAGTTTCTAGGGTTTGGATGGATAGAAACATATTCTTATCTTTCAACTTTAATTTCATTCTCATCATAGCCTCCTCCTTCTCAGAAGGAAGCTGCACGGCTTCGTGGTGTTTCCTTTCTCCCAATGAGAACGAAGCCATGTAGCTTCATGGTGGTGTTTCAGATGGGTGCTCACGTTGAGAACGCACCATGCATTCTTCCTTGGGAGACGCAATCAAGTGGGGCAGATCATGTGAGAACCCCTTCATGGATCTAGCAAGCAACTTACCACTGCGCCAATATGATCGTTGACAACAAATTAAGGATGAAAGCTCAAGATATTTCTTCAGCGAGGAGATCCCACTGTTGTTCCACCACTAAACTTCAATAGTGGAAGCATGAGATGAGGTCAAGGTGATCAAAGGCGTAGTGGCAGGTGTTGGGTAGATGTCGGAGTAGTGGCTCACCACGAGTAAGCTTGGATCTCATCTCTTGGACTCCTTAGCTTAGCTTGGACATGGCTACGAGGCCTGGAGGGATCCATGTGAGAACTGTGAGGAGGGTATTCACTTCTTTGGATGGGCTAAGGCTTGGGTCTGATACCCTCCCATTTAGTCCCACATCAAAAAATTGAGAAAAGATTGAATGATTTATAAGCAGTTAAGAAAGATGGACAAGTACCAATTGGATCCATTTTGGACTATGATGACCTAAGTTAGTGAGGACCTTATCCATCTTGCTTTATTGTAATCAAACGGGTTCGTGAATTTTTGGGTCCGAATCGTTACAATATGATATCAGAGCCATGCATCAGTTGGAAGTATATGAGCTAAGTGCTATACACAGGACAAAGTGCTACATCCATGGAATGGGAGCCACCTCTTGAACCTGTGGGGCTGCCTCTAGAATTCTGATTGCCTAGTGGATGCGATTTTGTGCCTTTGGCGATGATTTTGTGCCTCTAACGATGAGGACGTCGCCTCTATAAGAGGGATAGATTGTGATACCCTTCCATTTAGTCCCACATCGAGAAATTAAGGAAAAACTGAATGGTTTATAACCAGTTAAGAAAGATGGATAAATACCAATTGGATCCCTTTTGGGCTATGGTGACCCAAGTTGGTGTGAACCTTGTCCATCTTGTTTCTTGTAACGAAATGGATTCGTGAGTTTTTAGGCCCGATCGTTACATTGAGAGTTTTAAGTTGTTGCCATGAATCTATGAGATTCTTTGGACTAGCATCTCTTTTTCTTGGCTGCCCGTCCCCATTGGCCACGGCAGGTTAAGTGCCTCATTGCCAACTTCACACACGTCCCTTGGAAGGTTTGAAGGGGTGGTGGAGTGTTCGTTTGGGCATTGCGCGCGCGCCCCACTGCTACAAGACGGAAAGCGATATTTCCAAGCTATAGCTGTGGCGCATTCTTGTCGTTAGGCCCTTGTGAGCGGTGACTGCGTCGCGTCTCGAAGTCAACCGCGTTCTAAAGTAGCACTTTGTGATAATAAATTAAACTACAATCGTTGCATTCCTGAGCAAGACTTTGGCATAAACTAAGCTAATGATGACTTCTAGGAAAGGTAAGTATGGGCCATTCGTGTTGATCTTTGAAGGTTAAGTGGACTGCAGAAACTAGATTCCCTCAACCCTTTGCTTTCACACTAGCATATAACGATGGCATCCTATGCGAAGTTAAATCAAATGGGTGGTCCTCTTAAGTGAGGACGGGGAGTTGGTGTCAAAGTCCGTTTTGATCAAAATTATATATCTAAGCTTGTTGAGGCCTGGCCACGGACCGCTCTCCCCCATTATCTAGCTAGCAAAAGAGCCTGTTTGGAATTGTTTTTGTTACCCTATGAATAACTGAAACACCACATAGAAATTGATATCAGAGACATCATTTTATAGAACATTTTTTTTTTTTTTTGCCATACCTTGCTTTTATTTTCACTCTTTTGAAATAAATAACGCTTTGTTGTCAAAAAATCTAAAGATTTAACAAGTGATGTGGGGTAAAATTATCACCGCATCGATATTAGCATATACGACAAAAAGGAAAGGATCATTTTTGACTTTTGACTCAATAACTGTCTCATTCAGAAAAAGACAAACTATAACCGAGCTATTATGGTGCCTCGGTAAGACCGAGCTACTACGATGTCTCGGCAGGACCGAGTTACCTTTGTGCCTCGGCAGGACCAAGCTTTCATGGTGCATCAACAGGACTGAGCCATCTTTATACCTTGGCAGGACTGAGGACCTTTTTTTCGGCTCTGGCACCCTTATCACCTCGCGCTACGCCGAGGGTTCCAGAGGATGAACCGCTCTAGTCACACGAATCTTAGAGCAATCTTCCTAAAATAGGAACGAGAAGCCAAACATGATCCTCTGACCATAATCAACGAAATTTGAAATCCCTATTGAGGCTGATCAATTGGTGGGATTCTAATCGAATCGGCTCCCTACATTCCCAAAATGGAAGTGAAAACTAAATATAACTTAATGCCTATGAATCACTGAATCTTGAAAAGCATCTATCAGCCCCTCTAACCATAGATCCCCGTAACTAACAGGATGCGAATCAAACCGGCCACCGTTAACGCCTGCAACTGAATAGATTCGAATCATAGCTCCTGACTTTCTAAAATGCGTCTAAGAAATCATGTAACAACCTACCATCATTCCAGCAGTCTATAAATACCCATTCTCAGGACCCTCTCCAGGTGTAAGCTATCTAAGGTCAAAAAAGAAAACTCTAGGAGAGGTCATCATTCTCAGGAGGTCATCTTTGAAAGATTCTTCTACTAGAGCCTTATTCTCTCATCTATTTGCTAAGAGTTTCTACTGTCTTGATCGTCAGAGGGTCTTATGCAGGGACCACCCCCTGTGTTTCTTGCGTAAAGACTGCCTTGCAGGTCTATCTAGATGGAAGAACGTCATTTGGATCCTGACGTGCACCGCCCTCAAGTCGGAGAATGGAATTCAAACAACAACAACAAGTAATTTAAAAACAAAAGAACTACATCATGCGTACTTCTTTGATATAGTTCATTTTTTCCTTGAATTTTTTTAACCCAAAAACAGAAAACAAAAGAAAGCATTGTGATTGCCATCCCCAACAAACAAAGAAGAAGAAAACATTACGTTCAAGAAAATTTTTGACTGTTTTGGCGCACATATAACGTGAGTACCCTCCAGATCAGCCGATCTTGGGAATAAGATTGTCATGTGCTAGAAAAAAGGATATTTTTGATTTGGGTGCATCAGAATAAGGTTCGTTAATTTGGATGCTTTTGAACAAAGACAATGATGAGATCATCCTTTTTTTTTTTTTTTTTTTGAACAAAACGTTAATGAGATCATTCATCATTTGATGTATCCTGATGGTGCTTCTTAGCTTCTTGTTTTGTTTTGGTTTTTGCCTTTTTTTCGATTTGGTTGATGCGGGCTTTGGAGTACATAATGAGCAAGCATTGTGATGCAAACTGTTGGTTGATTAGAGAAGAATTAACTCTTGTTCTAGCTTTCCACTCTTTCCTGGTCCTAAGCTTCTCTCTCTGCCGGGAAGGAAGCTATTCAGGCTGTGTCGATATCCGGAGGACACTGATTAAATAAATGCGGAATCCTTTCCCCTATTTACAGTCCAAAAAAAAAAAAAAAAGAGTATATCTGAAGGGCACTGGACCAAGACAAGGCTGATAAGGTCAAAGGTCATGGCAATCACAAGCCGTTTGTGAGTCCATGGATTCCTTGGCAGGCCAGTGTGAGAAGTTGGCAATGCATCACCGTGTGGTTCATTTGTCCATTTTAATCCCTTCTCATTTTCCTTTAAGTTTTTCAACAGAAAATCACATCAGAGAACTCAAGTGCCAACAAAAAAAAAAATCGATATTAAATTGACAACAGATTGGATCAAGTAAGAATGCATGCACAAATCATCTGATGCCATTAATTTATTTAAGACCAGAACATTGTAGCAAGAGTAAAGTTGGATCAGTGTTAAACCTCTAGCATTGTTGCAAAGCAAGCATCCGGACAAAAGAAGTGTGAGGTAAGACAACAGTGTTGTGGCCCCTAAAAATAAGAAGGACAAAATGTGCGGGCGAATCGTTTCTTCTTTTGTTCTTTAGTCATTTGTAATTAACGGCATGCTCTTGGACTAAAAAGCAAATTTAGCTACAACAAAATTAATGTAGGACAAACTGAGGCCATACAGTCTTAAACAACGGCCAACACCGTTCATCAAATATATAAAATAAATTTCCACCAGTAGAGGATGCATTCCTAATGATCTGACAAAGCAACGGGAATCAAAGCCACGGCTAAACAGAAGCCTTATCAGCTTCTGCCGTCATATCTATATTTTCAGAACATTTTAACAATCAGCTTTGCAATGCTTACACGATTCCGCTACCTGTCAATCAAAACAAAAAAAACAAAAACAAAAAAATTCTGAAGCTAACATATATTTAAGTATGATCTTATTCAAAAGAATTAATTAAAAAGTATTATTTAGATTTTTTAATCCATATAAACATGCAGAATTTTTTATTATATATCTCATCAATATTAATTTTCATATTCTTCTCTTATTTGAGCCTTGATGTCATGGTAGAATCAATGTTAAAACCTATACCCAATCTTATATATATATATATAAAGCTCATTTATGATGTTCTTTAGTTCACATAATTCATGAGTTAGTTTTACTTTTAAATTATTTATCACAATTTAAGATTTTATCTAAAAAAATTAGATAGTAAATATTATTTAGAATTTTAAAATTTTATATAAGTATTTAGAATTTTTAATATATTATTAATATAAACCAACCAACATGAGAGGTATACCATGGTGCAGAGGTCATAAAAATGAGACATGACTTGTTTGCGAAAGACGATCAATTCACGATTGGTAAAACGAAAGCTTTGTTCCTCAAACCGATCGAAGTACAGTAACTCCAAACACAAATCATTGCAACCCATACGCCAACACGAGCACATAAAAACATCAGTTGGAAGAAAGACATAATCATAATTTGCAGCCAGCCAACAATTCAACGAGTGAAGACAAAATTAGCTCCCACTCACGAGGGTAGCTCCTCCAGTGCCATCTCCCCCATCATGGCTCCATGGCCCAGCTGGTGACTCGCAGCACTTGCAAGTCTTCATCACGGCCCCTGCCCCCGCCTTACCATGTGGCAGCTTCCTGGCAATAATCACCGAGTTTATAACCTCATCACTTGGGTGATAAACTGACAGCACGTCGAAGCCTTTGACTTTGAGATCTCCGGGCTCGACCACGGGTAGAGAAAGGCGCGAGCCCCGTGGGCGCTCCGGACCACGAGGTGGGCGCCGGTCGCCATGTGCCACGCCAGGTGTTCGACAGCTCGGAGTTTCTCCTCGCGCTCGACGCCGACGAGCGCGGCCAGGAAGACCACGTCGTGGTCGGCGAGCTCGCGGGTGAGGCCGAAAAGATCCGCGGTGTGGAAGGCCACGCGCGGGGCCAGGTCGGGGTCGGCGCGCACCAGGCGCCACGCCCGCTCGGTCGCGCTCGGGTCCACGTCGTAGTTGTCGAACTGGGCGCCCCTCATGTGCCGCGCGGCCAGCACCAGCGAGCTCAAAGGCAAAGGCCCCGAGCCGACGAAGGCGACTCGGGTTGGTGGGCTCGTGAGGTGCCGGGCCAGCAACGTGTGCTCCCGTAGGCTCAGTTGCAGATAGTTGGAGTAGTACGGGAAGAGGTCCAAGTGATCGACGGGGTTGTCGTAGGAGTCGGCTAGGACGTCGGAGTAGTGGCTTTCCAAGAGGCCTTCCGCCTGGCTGCACAGTTGGATGAGCTTGGATCTCATCTCCTGGGCTCCTTGGCTAAGCGTGGAAACATCTACGGGGCTTGGAGGGATGCATGTAAGAACGAGCTCGGTGAAGAGGGCGTTCACTTCCCTGGATGGGCTGAGGCTGCGGAGCGCGGAGATGCTCTCAAAGACTTCTGAAATTTTCTCCACTAACTCCTCCTGCGGCGTCCCCATGGCGAGACTATACGCTGGGCACGCTCAGGGAGAAGGAAGGCTAGGACTCGGGAGAGCGTTACTCTTGGCACGCGCGCCCCCCACAAGGAGTGAAGGGCGTGGTAGGGTGCATTATATATAAGGGCAGCGGGGGTGGTGGGTGGATAGGATTGCAAAGGGGTGGCTGGTGATGGCCCCGCTCAAGGCAAGGACCTTCGTTTTCTTTGCGTTACGTCTTTTACTAGCGGTTAATAATGTGATACTCAAATTTAATTTTATATTGGATAAGAAAAAAAAAATGTATGATATATTTATAATATAAGTTTAGTACTTATTATTTATCAATTTTTATTTAAAAAAATGTACACCGTATATGATGACCTATAACGATGATTCATCCGCGTATGAGCTTGCGGATCAGCGATGTGAGATCTATGAGCGAACCGGCGTTGGCCTATACGCCGATGAATCACAGCGCCCAGTGCAGGCCATCCTGCACCACGACGGTATACAAAGACTTTTCCTTTTTATTTCTGTTTTTGGGCCATGTGATCTCATCCTGCGAACGAGGTTAACGCCCGTTAATCACTAGTTCCCAAATAAAAGGCCATCTAATTAAGGGAGTGCGAAGTAATTTTCTTTTTTATTTTTAATCATCAGACCTTGATTACACCTACAAAATTTTGACCATCAAAGTAGATTTACCATTAAGTATGACCTATGAGCTTGCATAGTGATGCAAGGTAAAATGTTTTCGAATAAATCGGTTATGCGAACAAGTGGTGGAGCCCACCTTTAGGCTACGACCGACCAACCCTCACTGGCTGAACGATACTTTACCGAACTATTCCATTATCATCTCCGTCCGACTCTCGCCAAACCGAGCCTCGGCTGATTGACCCTCGGCTTTATTTGTCGAGTCTCGCTCTTGAACCAAGGTTGCAGAACCTTAACAGTCGAGAGTTACCCGACCGACTGCTTCTTATGTTAACCTTCAACCCACGCCGAAGGTTTCGGACACCAGATAACCATGATCGCAAGAATCTTGAGATAAGCCTTCTTAAACAGAAATAGGAGCCAAATGTAACCATCTTCGTGGTTAGCGAGATCCGAAATCCCTTGATAAGGTAAACGTCGAAATCGGCATAATCCTCCTTCAAATTTCATAACTGCACCTAGAAAAGTATGTAACAACACACCACCTCTATTACCTTTAAACATCAGGTCCCAGGACCCCCCAAGTATGCATGGAAACACCCCATTGACGTCATT
Source organism: Calamus simplicifolius (assembly GCA_900491605.1). NCBI lineage: Eukaryota > Viridiplantae > Streptophyta > Magnoliopsida > Arecales > Arecaceae > Calamus > Calamus simplicifolius. The sequence continues at coordinate 438,838 of UESW01001358.1, forward strand.
CCCTTCTCTCTACACCTTCTTCTCATTGTCTGTAGCTAAGGATTTTTGCTGACTTAAGCATCGAAGGCTCTTTCATAGGAACCTCCCACCTTAAATCCATGTATGAGGACATTGTTTTGCAAGTCCACGAGAACGGAAGAATATTATTCGAGCTCCCACATGCACCACCCATCACTCCCGAGTCAAAGAACGAAAATCCGTAGCAACAGATTGGTGTTAGAGAAAGGGCCTCAAGTCCCAAAAATTTGAAATTTCAAGAGAAAAGGTGAAAAAAAGAGGAACATCACTTTGATTGGCGAACCGCAAAAGGGCGATCGTAGATGCTCCTGATCAGGCTACCTCTCAAAGGCTTGGTCCTTCACAAAATAAGACATCTTCATAGCTGTCACAGCTCGCTGCTCCACCGCCGCTTGCAACACCCATCACTCAGGATCAATTTAGTATATTGGTCCGATAAGTTCAAGCCTTAGCACATTTGGTGCAAGGGCTCCAAGGAGTCCTTCCCCTAACTACGCCCAATCTTCAATCTCTTGCGGGTACCCAACAATATCCTGCTGGAGCAACCGTGCCAATGCAACCAATGGCTCCTCTACCTGATCAAATTGAAGCCACAATTCCCCCATGACACCTTGACCATGAAGTGGGGAAGACAGAGGCAATTTCACCCAAAGCCAGAGACAGAGGCCTCCTCCAGCCTCATCGGAGCCTGCTAATTGTCCCTAGCTTCCTCTCATTGTAGTTTGATGCTTAGACGCCGATCTCCTCTCCCGGCTCCTCTATTACCGTAGGCCAAAGTCTTCGAGCAAAAGATTTAGGAGATGTGCCTAGAATTGGATGCTATCAAGCACACGCCTTTGCCAGAATCTTGACAAAACAAGGTCCATCCTTCACCGAGAGGATCATGAACGAAGCTATCCCATCGCACATAAAACTCCCTGCTATCAAGCCATACAATGGGACAACTGACCCGAACAACCATTTGAGCAACTTTTAATCAATAATGTTGTTTCACGGAGCCTCAAATATGATCCTATGCCAGGTTTTTCTCTCAACTCTTAGGAGATCCGCCAGAGTATAGTTCAGCACCTTAAAGCCAAATTCTATCGACTCCTTTGAGGAACTTGGCCGCTCCTTTACCAGCTAGTTCGTTAGCAGCCACCGATATCAGCAAAGGTTAGATTTTCTCTCTGAACTAAAGCAAAAGGAGGGGGAGTCCTTGAAGAGCTTCTTGGATCATTTTAATATGGTCGTGTTGGAAGTTGACCACCTCATAGTATGAGGTGGCATGTCCGCCCTAGTAGGCGAAGTACTAAAGGAGGGAAACTTTTATCTAGCACTAGAGGTAAACTACCCGTGAGCTCTCTTCGACATGACGGCCCTGGCAAACAAATATGCCAGGGTGGAAGAGTTTCGAAGGTCAGTGTGAGCTGAGCAACAAAAGAAGAAGGAGAAAAGTGGCACGGACAAAAACCGACTGACTCAACCTATAAGCCCCTATCACCAAAGGGCTCCATCACCCAGACGGCGATCTAGGAGCCCAACATGGAGGTTTAACTAGTTTACTCTACTTATTGTGCCACAGGCCCAAATCCTGATAGAGATAGATCATTAGCTTTCTCGGCCAAAGTCTCTCCAAGGTAATCTGATCCGAAGAGATATGACTAAGTACTATCGTCAGTATCATCATGACCATAGGCATGATATTGAGGAATGTTGGCAGCTCATGCAAAAGATCGAGCAGCTGATCCACCAAGAAAGGTTTGAGTGCTATAGAGGACCCCCGAAGGGAGAAGCCAAAGCAAAGTATCCACATGAGTTTCAACAACAAACCCTACCAAATCCGTTGACGACAGGCAATGTACACATGATTGCCATAGTCGGTCTATCCAAAAGTCGACCAAATGAGGAGGAGAGCCTGTTCAAGAAAATCAAATGTGAGGGACTCACATTCTCTGAGAAAGACCTCCAAGGGATACAATATTCCCTTGATGATGCTCTCGTCGTATCCCTAAACATATAAAACTATGATGTACATCGGATTCTTGTTGATAGTGGAAGCTCTGTCAATGTTTTCTATTTTGATGCCTTTGTCAAAATAAATTTGAAAATGGAAGATCTCTATGCAGTGGATTCTATCTTGATGGGGTTCACCGGTGACACCATCATGCCTGAAGGAGTGATAACTCAAACGATTCGGATAGGTGAATGGCCTTGTAAGAAAACTATCCTTATGGACTTTTTGGTGACCAAACTTCGGTCACCGTATAATGCCATCCTCAAAAGACCCGGGTAGATGTCTCTTGGAGCAGTGATCTCCGTCCCATACCTCGCTATGAGGTTCCCCACGAAGTGGGGGGTTGGAACCATTCAAGGAAGTCAAGCTATCGTGCAATATTATTTTATTGTTGACCTTCAATCTCAAAGGCTAAAAGTCGACGAACTCGATGCTCGGAAAGATTTTACCAAGCAAAGAAGGAAACCCATCGAAGAGCTTGAGGAGGTCCCACTTAAAGAGGGTCGGCCCGATCGAACCTAGAAGGGAAGCTTCGGCAAGACTTGGTCAACTTTTTGCATAAAAATGCCGATGTCTTCACCTGCTCCACCTCTGACATGCCAGGGATCAGTCTGAATGTTTTCATCTATCACCTCAATATGGATGAGACCTTTAGACAAATCAAATAGAAGAAAAAGAGTTTTTTCCCTAAACACCAGAAAGCCATCAAAGAAGAGGTCGACAAACTTCTCAAAGCAAACTTCATTCGAAAGGTAAATTACCCTAGCTGGTTGGCGAACGTCGTTATGATAAAAAAAAGCAAACAACAAATGGTAAATCTATATCGATTTCATGGACCTCAACAAGGCCTGCCCAAAGGATAGTTTTTTCTTGCCGAGGATAGATCAGCTGGTGGGTGCTACATCTAGCCATCAGATGCTGACATTCATGGATTCCTATTCAGGCTATAACCAGATACGGATGGCTTCTGAGGATGAAGAAAAAATAATATTTATCACTGATAGGGGGACCTATTGCTACAGGGTCATGCCGTTCGGACTAAAAAACATCGGGGCAACCTATCGAGGCTGGTCAACAAAGTGTTCAAATATTAGATAGGTCAAAATATAGAGGTCTATGTCGATGATATGTTGGTGAAAAGCAGAGAAGCAGCCCAACATATATCCGACCTAACTGAAAGCTTCGCCACCCTCAGAAGATATCAAATGAAGCTGAGCTCAACTAAATATGCTTTCAAAGTCAACTCCAAAAAATTTTTGGGCTTCATGGTCTTCCAAAGAGGCATTGAGGTGAACCCCCAGAAGATCCAAGCCCTCTAGGAGATGGTGCCACCTAGGCCTGTCAAGGAAGTCCAATGCCTTACGGGACGAATAGCAGCACTCAACCACTTCGTCGTCCAATCTGCCAAGAAGTGTTTTCCTTTCTTCAAGGCATTTCATTCAGCAAAGAACTACCTATGGACCCCCAACTGCCAGAAGGCCATCGAAGATCTAAAGAAGTACCTTGGCTCGCCTCCACTTCTTAACAGTCCAAAGCTCGAAGAACCCTTGTATCTATGCATGGTTGTCTTGAAGAATGTTGTCAGCTATGTGCTGGTCTAGGAATAGAACAAAGTTCAAAAATTAGTCTACTATATCAACAAGCTGCTTTGGAACACCAAAATCAAGTATACGAGGATTGAAAAGTTGGTGCTTGCATTGGTGACATTAGTACGGAAGCTGCATCCATACTTTCAAGCGCATACCATAACGGTTCTAACCGACCAATCAATTAAAACAATTCTCCACCGTCCAGAAGTATCGAGGAGGATGGCTAAGTGGGTTGTAGAGCTGAGTAAGCATGACATACATTACCAGCCTCGCTCAGCTATCAAAGCACAGATTCTGGCAAACTTCCTTCTTGAATGCACAATCCTAGAGGATGAATCAACATTGGAAGACCCCCAGCAAGTAAAGACCGAAGCTCGATTGCTGCTACATGTAGATGGGTCCTTCGGTGCGGGTTTGGTTCTTACAAGCCCGGAAGGAGCCATGTTCGAATATGCCATTCGCTTCAATTTCTCGCTCTCCAATAACGAGGCTGAATATGAAGCTCTGCTTATCGGGCTTTGAATCGCATAAGATTTGAAGGTCAATAGACTGAACGTTTACACCAACTCTTAGCTTGTAGCCAAACATATGCAGGAAGAATTTGAGGCCCGAAAGCCAAACATGGTCCGGTATCCATAGAAAGTGCGCGAGCTACCATCCGACTTTTTCAAACTTGAAATCATTCAAGTTCCAAGGATAGAAAATGCTTGTGTGGACCTTCTCTTCAGACTGGCCACTACGGACTCCATGGATCTAGAGCATAAGTTTCATATTGAAGTTTTGGAGAAGGCCAGTATAGCGGACACCAACTCCATGATGCAACTCAAAACTGAACCATCATGAGTTGACCCCATTCTAATGGATAGCTTTACAAGCGTTCCTTCTCGATGCCGCTGCTTAAGTCCCTTGGGCCATCAGAAGCCAAATACGCCCTACGAGAGGTCCATGAAGGCATTTGTGATAATCACCTAGGAGGCTGGGCCCTTTGCCAGAAAGTACTACGACAAGGGTATTACCGGCCTACCATGATGAAGGATTCAAATGATATTGTTCGAGCATGCGACTCATGCCAGCATCATTCAAATATGCAAAGGCTCTCATCTACGCTCTTGATGCCCATCACGGCTGCTTGGTCCTTTGTAAAGTGGGGTATGGACATTCTTAATCCATTTCCTCCTACTACCGGGCAAAGAAAGTTCATGTTTGTGGCCATTGATTACTTCACCAAATGAGTTAAAACTGAAGTAGTTGCCCAAATCACTAAGGCTTGAGCCAAGGACTTTGTATGGCAGTCGATCATCTGTTGATTTGGCCTTTGGCACACCATTATTATAGACAACGATTGGCAGTTCGACAACCCAAGATTCCAAGAGTTCTACCAAGATCATGGCATTAGTTATAGACTCACCTCAGTTGGGCACCCATAAACTAATGATGAAGCAGAGGTAACTAATCGAACCCTACTGCAAGGACTAAAAGCTTGGTTGAATAGAGCATGCGGCAAATGGGCGGACGAGCTTCACTATGTTCTATGGGCATACCGAACAACGCAAAGGATTTTCATAGGTGAAACTTTGTTAAGGATGGCCTTAATTTGACACTGAAGCTATCATCTCGGTGAAGTAGGCCTACCCTTGCCCAGAGTCGAAAGCTACTCCGAAGAAGCAAACAATGAACAACTACGAGCTAACCTCGACCTAATCGAAGAAGTCATGGAAACGACCCAAATTAGGATGGCTGCGTACCAACAGCGCATGGCCCATTTCTATTCTTCCTACGTGAAAGGGAAGCTTTTCCTTTTCGATGACCTTGTGCTCCGCAAAGAATTAGTTTCTAAACCTACAGAGCAACGGAAACTGACTCCAAACTGGGAAGGCCCCTATCAAGTTATAGAGGCCATCAGACCAGGCACCTACTAGCTCCATGACCTTGATGGAAAAGCCATCCCCATGACGTGAAACTCAAACAATCTCCGGGTATATCAACAATAAGATGTTAATGAGAAACGAGTTTCCCAAATTACTGTTCCTATGAGTTCTATTTCCAAACCCTTAGATGGGCTAAGATCTTTCTACAATATTTCTTCAAACCTCGGCAGGTTCGAGCACTCAATATCTTCGAACCTCGACAGAGCCGAGCACCTAATATCTTCGAACCTCGGCAGGGTTGAGCACCTAATATCTCAGAACCTCGGTAGGGCCAAGAACTTAATATCTTTGAACCTCAGTAGGCCGAGCACCTAATATCTCCAAACCTCGGCAGGGCTAAGCACAATATCTTCAAACCTCGATATGACTGAGCACCTAATATCTTCAATCCTTGGTAGGGTCGAGCACTCAATGTCTCCAAACCTCGACAGGGCTGAGCTGTTATCTAAAGTCTTCAAACCCTCATCTAGGATGAGGTCTTATCATACTACTTCATCGAATTTTGGTAGGGCCAAAAACCTACAAGTCATTTCTTCGAACCCTCAACCGAGCTGAGCTCTTATAATATTATCTCTCTGAACCTCGACAGGGCCGAGTAAGAAAATACTTGGCTCTATCTCTGAATTCTTAAAAAAGCTAAGTCCATATTTCATTCTATCTTCGAACCTTGGCAGGGCTAAGTAAGAAAATACTTGGCTCTATCTCCGAATACTTAAAAGTGCTAAGTCCCTATTTCGTTCTATCTTCGAACCTCGGCAGGGCCGAGTATATCCTATTGTCTTCCCAAACCTTTAGTTGGGTTGAGACATTTATGGGTGTTGTCTTATGGGAGCTGACACATGACATCGGTGCTTGATAGCCCAACCAATCGGTGTGTGCCATGTGTACACAATGCGAAGCCCCTTATGTCCGCCTACCACTTAGCGTGGGGCTCTGATACCTAGGGGGTGCCCTCCAGAAATCAACCTCAGACTTAAAAAAATAAAGTACCACCTTTACTAATAGCTATAGCTTTTGGTAAGATAGTAAAGGGCTTAATCCTAAAACCTGGTATCAGAGCAAGGTTGTTGGTTCGAATCCCCTAGGTATTGCTGGGGGGAGGGGGGAGATTGTTGGCTTATGGGGGCCAACATCTCCCTCAGGGATTCATGGTCATGTGTAGGCTTATGGGGGCTGACACATGCATCGGTGCTTGACAACCTAACCAACCAGTGTGTGATACGTGTACACACTGCGAAGCCCCTTATGTCCGCCCACCACTTAGCATGGGGCTTTGCTTGCCATTGTGAACTATGGGGGGTACCCTATAGGAATCAGCCTCGAGGCTTAAGGAAATAAAGTACCACCTCTCCTAATAGCTATAGCTTTTGGTACGATGGTAAGGGGCTTGATATTAAAACCTGGTATTGTTGATCTCATATTGATTTTGGTGAATACAAAATAATTAAGTATGGTACTAATGATATTATTGTTGAGACAAAGTGATTTCAGGTAATCCATCATGAAACAAGGTGCTTACTTCAAATTGAGGTAAATTTTAAATCAAATAAAAGGTAACACAAGTAAATTAATATTATTATGAATGTGTTTTCAAGTCAATATATTTCAAAGAAGCTGTGATACTATATAAGTTTTTCAAAGAACTTAGATTTCTAAGTATTCAAGTGATTTCATTATTCAAGAATGCATCTGGTCTTTAAAAATACAGGACTGCCTTTGGATGTTTCCCATATGAAAATTATTTTTCAAAGAATCTCATTTTGTTTGGATTGATATTGCACTGTACTAACTATCTTACAAAGATTTTGTGCAGACCGAAGGACCAGAAGGTCACCCATAGCCTTGTGAAAATTTTCTTCCTAACCTCTACTCTGCCAGACCCATATCCATGCTTGCTGGGCGACCAATTGGATGCCCAAGTCCTTTATGAATGAATGTTAGATGCCCAGTTGAGCATCCAGTGTTGGGAGCTCTTGGTTAGACGTCCAGTTGGGCATCCAATATTGAGAAATGAAAAGTTAGAGGCCCAATTGGGCATCCAACTTTAAGGGGATAAAAAGTTAGATGCCCAATTGGGCGTCCAACTTGAGGAAACGTCTATTAGACACCCAGTTGGGCGTCCAACAATTGGGATTCAAAAAGTAGATGCACAACTAGATGTCCAACTTGCATGGTTCAAAGATATGGACAATCAGTTAGGCATCCAATTTTGTTTTGCTTTCTGTTTCTTTCTCTGATACTTGCTTGATTTCTTTTGAAAAAATATTTTGGATGACCAATTGGACATCCACTGTTATCTTTCGATACCAAGACAGAGAGCAAAAATTTATTGGATGACCAATCGGTCAACCAATCTTTATAAAAAATTTTATAACAGCTATTTTTCAATGTTTCAATGCATTCTGTTTTCATTCTTCTATCTCACAACGGCTGTAAACGGCTATATTTTCTAGTTGTGTGTATAAATAGTCCATTGAACAGTGATTTGAGTGGAGAAAAGAAAGCAAAAAAAATTAAAAAAGATAGATTTATTGCGAGAAGAAACACTGAGAAAATATGTTGGAGAGCCACATTGAATATCTTTGAAGCCACTTGTAGAGCATTCATTGTCCCATTCTTGGCGTGGTGTAAAAGCTTCAACCACCTCTTGAAAAGCATTCAAGCTTTATCAAAGGGTTCATTCATTGCTCTAGTATGCTCAAAAGAAGAAGCCCTCTTGAGGAGCGTTCTTCAAAAGTTGTAAAGTATATCTTTGAATATCTACTCATATAAGAAACTTGTTGTATAAACACTTGATATTTTTGTGCTTTGTGCTTGAGTTTCACAGTTGTGAAATGTGTAAGGATAGAGATCTACCCATGTGATTTCTTATAAGGCTTGCTTGTGCCCGAAAATAAGTTGCTAGCTAGGTTGGCTAGGGATTGATAGTGAAATTTTTAAGAGGTTCTTGGGGAGTGGATGTAAGTGCTAGGTTTAGCGCCGAACCACTATATACTTCTTGTGTTTGCTTGATCTATTTTTCTGTGATTGCCTGTATATAATCTTCACTACACTACACTTAACTTATTTCTAAAATTTTTAAAGTGCACATACTAGCTAATTAATTTTTAAAGAATCCAATTCATCCCTCCTCTTGGATTTGATATATCTGGGCAACAACGGATTATTTCTCTGACCCCTTGGTCGGAACGCCCCTACACTATTTTTGTTGAGCCTAAGTTGCTAAGATTGCAAGACATTTCAAGAAAGCAACCATTCAGCAAATGGTAAAAGAAGTTTAGATAAAGAAAAAAATTTAAAGAACTTTATTGAACAAAATTATTCATTACAAAGTTATTCGTTACAAGGGAAAAGGATTCCTTGATGAAATTTATTCATCCAAGGGCTTATTACAAAAGTGCCCTAAGGCATACAAAAAATGACAAATGAATGAAATACAAAAAGAGAAGTTAAATCTGAGGTTCGACTGGATCATTCGATTCTGCAAGGAAAGCCACCGAAGGAGTGATAGCTAGTGCAGGCTGGCTCATCTCTTCGGCAATGGTCGAAGGAACATCGATTGAGTCTGCCTCCACAGCTTCTTCAAAATCTATCTCTAGGGCACCGTCTCCAATGGGCCCAGCTTTGATGGTTGAAGGAGTTGCAACCGAGGTATCAACCGACATTGGGGTGGCAAAATACCCCTCGTCCTCCAAGAAGGAAAGGTCTAAGTTGGGGTACTACTGGGCGACCCTTTGGAACACCTCAGTCACCCCCAACATGTAGGCATCCTTCGAGAATGAGAGTTTCTCTTTGAGAAATTTGGCTAAATCCTTGAACCTTTCAATAACAAGGGCAGTATGATTATTGGCCTCGGTCATTCAACTTTGAAGATCGAAGCTCTACAGGAGGCACATGGTCAATTACTTAGTTAGCATCTTGGTATGCTCCACCATCCAAGTTTCGTTCTCCTTAGCCTAAGAAATCTAACCATCAGATCCCATTAAACAAAAGTGGGACTAAGTTTACGAATGAGGGTCATACCTTAGTGATGACCTCGGCCTATCAAGCAACCTTTTTTTTTTGCCTTCGCAGCCTGCTTATTAAGCTTTTTCTTCTCCTTCTTATATCTGTTAAGCCTCCCCTAGGCATGTTCCAGCCTTACCCGATCTTCTTCTGCCTTATTTTGCATGGATGTAAGCTCGGCTAAACCCACATAGCCTGTTGTTGGCAAGGCTTGAACTTGTGACTCTCTTCAGCATGGATTTTATTCAGCTTATTTATTTCTTCAGCAGCCTCTGCTCAAAACTTTGATAATGTCAACCGGGCCTCCTCTGCCGAATTGCGAGCTTCTTCAAGCTCGACCTGGGTCTTAGCTAGCTCTACAAAATTTGGGCTAGCCAAGCCCTCTTTATTTCGAAGCTCTACAACCTCGCTAAACGCTTAGTCGCAAGCTTCTATTGCAAAGCTCAAGTGCCCATAGAGCGCCTTCTGGAGGACGAAAGCTTGCCATAGGACAAAACAAGTAAGCTCAGAGTTAACTGAGTAACCCAAAGAAAAGAAGAAGAGGATGTCTTCACTTACTTGGAAGGCCGAGGCATTCATATCCATCAGAAGGGCATGGTCACCGAGCAACGATAGATCCTCCAGGTTTTCAGGGATCTTAAACCCCTCGATCGTGAAAGAGACCATCTCTCGATTGGCTTCCGCAGGCTCGATACTCCAGGTATCCCCTCTCAAATGAAGAATGGATCGGAATACCTCGAGCTACAACCTCAGCAACTCTAATTCAAAGTCGACCGAGGGCCCCTACTCGTCGACCTTCCCTCCCAAGGGATCTTCTCACCCCTTAGCGCTCCTCCCGACCTCTCCCCGCTCCTTCGGGAGAAGCTCCTCCACAAACGGAGGGATATGCTCACCACTCACAGCCACAGCAGCCTCCAACCTCTCGGACTCTGCCACTCACTTTATTCTTTGACACTCCTGATGTTCCTCAGGAGTCTATCGACTGCAGGGGGCAACAGAGACCAAGGTACAGAGTAGCGGGTAAGGACCTTTATTGTAGTCTAAGGTTATTGGGAAGTCCTCACTTTCCTAGAACCTGTCTCCCAAGACACCCGACTTCTTTTCCTTCTCGATCGATGCTTCTTTTATTTTTTCCATTGGCACCTTATCCTTCGGCGTCGGGATCAAGGCAATGCCTAGTCCTAAGCCTTCATCACTCACCCTCAGAAGGCTCGATGGGGCCAGGTGTGTCTTGAGAAAGGGTGGTAAAGACCTAGAATTGAGTCTTGCCTTCTTCTTTTTAGGACTGGGCAAAGTCAGGTGAGATCGTTTCCCATCCTTCTTCTTGCTCGAGCCGCTCTTCAGCATCTCCCTCATTCGGGTCCCAAGGTTTGGCTTGGCTGCTGCAAATACAAAACAGTCAAATGAGTAAGCTAAAAAAATAATCTTACGCCGAGGGTTGATACTGCTGAGGCCAGCATTGAAGAGTGCATCTTCGGCCAGAAGAACTCCAACCGAAAGCATCTTGCCGCTGGAGAGGACCTTGAGGTCGTCGATCTCCTACCTCCACAAACAAGGAGCTCTGTCTCAAAAAAATTTCCCCACAACAAAGGAAAGAGGCACCTGCCGCTCTATTGGACAATGAAAAATTGGGGCTTTCACCCCTTTATCAAGGATGGAACCCCTGACACCCTTTTGAAGGACTTTTGAGGTCCAATGTAAGGCCAAAAAGAGTTCTTGGGGAAGATGATATTGTGGAATGCCTAGAACAAGGGCACCATTGCTGTCACCCCTACGAACTAGCACATGAAAATGAACCCCACGATATAGTGCTAACTGTTTGGTGCCACCGTTGTGGAACAGATGCCATAAAACTCCATAACCCCCTCAACCGTGGGGTGGAGGGGAAGGTGGACGCCCGTCTTAAAGCACTCCTCATAGAAGTAGGTCCCGGCCTCTAGTTCGTCTAGAGCTCTTTGCCCAGAACCCAGCACTCGCAGATTGTAGTTATCGGGGATCCAATATTCACGGCGGATTCTCTCCAAATCTGCTGGAATCACTGATGAGGCAATGCAAGATGGATGCTCCATGTCTTCGAAATAGATAGAAACAGAGCCGACCATGGTCTTCTTAACTAGAGACACTTAACCTCAGAAGGAAGAGTAAAGGATGTGACAAAAGGCACCAATCTCCTTTAAAAGCTAACGCATGAAAGAGCATACGACATCATTAGGGGGAACCCTAGGAGCCGCGATCTTTAGCTTCGCCACGTGTCATCCAACCGGCCACCCTTGATCAAATCCAAAGAGCTCGCCCATTGGACAACCTGGGTGATCATGCTGTATCAGCAATCATAGCATTAGCGTCTCTTCGAAATCAGCCCCCGCTAGTGGAAGTGGGCTGCCTAGACTTTACTCCCTAAGCCCAAATGTAAACTTCTGAATAGGGAGTGGAGGGGGCAAGTGATGTGGGATAAAATGTTCTTGCATAAACTAGCTATGCGGAGAAGTGGTGGGACCCACCTTTGGGCTACGACTGACCAACCCTCGTGGGCCGAACGATACTTTGCCGAGCTATTCCATTGGTATCTTTGCTCAAGTCTCGCCAAACCAAGCCTGGGCTGATCTACCCTCGGCTTCATTTGCCGAGTCTTGCTCCCGAACCAGGGTTGTCGAATCTCAACAGTCGAGAGTCACCCTACCGATCGTTCCTTATGCCGATCTTCGGCTCACGCTGAAGGTTTCGAATGCCAGATCACCGTAATAATCTTGAGATAAGCCTCCTTAAACAGAAATAGAGGCCAAATGTAACTACCTTCCTAGTTAGCGGGATATGCAATCCCCTGATAAAGTATACGTTGAAATCGGCCTTATCCTCCTTCAAATTCTATAACTGCATCCAAAAAATCAGATAACAATATACCTCTATTGCCTTTAATCATCAGGTCCCTAGGACCTCTTAGGTACGCATGGAAACATCCCATTGACGTCATTCCCTTCTCTCCACACCTTCTCCATGCCACATTGTCTGTGGCCAAGGATTTCTGTTGACTTGGGATCGGAGGATCTTTCATAGGGATCACTCATCTTAAATTCTTATGTGAGGATGCTATTTTACAGGCTCACAAGAAAGAAAGAATGCCACCTAAGCTCTTACATGTGCCATCGCATCGCTTCCGAGTCGAAGAACGAAAATCCGCAGCAACACATGGCATATTCATAACACCAATAAAATTTTGACCATGATGGATCTTCTTTAATAAAGTCATAAACGGGAGGGTCTTATTTGAGGAAGGCTATGCATGGGCACAAATCATGTAAATTAAAAATTATATAATAAAAAATTGCTTACTTTGAGTCATGATATAGTCAGCACTTTATTTAGATGCAAGACAAAGGGTGGAAGGAATAAAAACCAAACTCACATAGCAAACCACAAGACCATGATGATTAATTATTATATCACACCGGGCAGCGGTTGCCACACTCTCCATGAAGAGTAGGTTGTGTTTGAACTTTGAGAGATCTTTGACCACTCATCGTTATTTTTGAAGAAAAATAAAAGCAGTTATGGTGTTGGATAATTTTGTCATGGAACGCTTCTCTCAACGCACTGCAAATATTCGAATAGAAAGTTAATCACAAATTATTGATAGAATTAGCTGGACAGGTACATAAGCTTGTTGAAGTCGAACAATTAAGAGGACATCTTGATGTCTAATAATTGAGAGGACGGCCCATTTCATGCCTTCTGATTACGATACTGAGCTATCGATCCCTTCTTGTCAAAGATCCTACTCTGGGGATGCGTTCACACTAGGCAACGTTCTACGAGAGAGATTTGGGCACAACGTTAACGTCGGGCCTCAGTGACAGACCGACATTATATTTTATAATATTCATTCCCTTTGTCTATTGATGATCTAGAAGTTTGAATAAATTAATTTTTAGGTAAACATATGAAAAATATATAAAAAAATTGCAAAGAATTATACAGAAGCTGACTCACCTGCAGAGAATATATATAGCTAAGAAGGGAGTGGATGAAGAGTGTTGATTATAGTTAGCTGAAATGGATTTATACTCCTATTTAGAAGATTTATACCGATGCAGATTTTAAGTAAAACTTCGATAGGATTTTAATTTCATAGAAACAAGTGTTTTTAACCAAAACCATTGATTCTGATTCCAATCTTAGGGAGCCATTCATTAGATGTATGCTTGCCAACTTTAAATAATTTCAGACATTTTTTAAATGTAAATTTGTACTCTTAATTTAGTCATCCGCATGTTTCCTTCTTGGTATCCTTGTCTAATGATGTTAGCATCTACCACTCTGAGCACACGGGCTTCCCCAATATTTAGGCTTGCTTACGTTCCTAATCTATATTAATTTAAATAGAATCAACGCTGATTAGGTCCCTTCCATTCACGTTTGAAAGTTATGCTTGGCATACGCAATGAATATTTATGTATGGATGGCTATAAATCTTATCTGATCAAATGATTTCTTATTCTTGTAAGTAGTAAAACTTTTTCCTCCTATATTTTTGGCGTTCTTCCCAACTGTATGCTCCAGAAGAAGGAGATTAGATGGGGCTTGGTGGGTCCGATGACTAAACAAACCAAACTGGCACTATTATTTAAAAAAATAAAGGGGGCTAAGAATAGGCATAACTTCACAGTGGGCAAGCTTAATTTGAGCATTCTATCAATAAAAAGAAGATTTCAAGGGGATATTTGAAGTAGAACCAGTCAAAGAAATTTTATTTGACAGGATTATTACTAAATGAGACCAAGCAAAAGAGAAAAATCTTTAATTCAACTATTAATGAAAGAAAAAAAAAATACTTTAGGCTAAAATATACTTTTACTCCTCAAACTTTTACTCAAAATTCGTATGGACTCTCAAACTTTTAGTTATTACAGTTTTATTCCTTAAATTTTTTATTTACAAACAATATAGTATTGATTAATAAAACTAAATCTGCAGTAAATGTTAAGTTAGATATTTGGATAGATGATTTAAAATCTAAAGGATTCAAGATTGGTAGAACTAAAACTGAATACATGAAATGTAATTTTGATGGAAGTAGAAATGCAAATGAAGCAAGCCAAGAAATACTAAGAGTAAAAAAATTATGTATTTGGGATCAATTATTCAGCAATAAGGTGAAATAAGTGAAGATGTGAATCATAGAGTTAAAGCATAATTGATTAAGTAGAGAAGCGCTTCGGTAGCATTATATGATCGACGCATCCCATTAAAATTAAAAAAATTATAAAATCACTATTAGGTCAGTTATACTATATGAAATAGAGTGTTGGGCAATATTGAAACAGCATGTGAATAAATTAAGTATAATAGAAATATGCATGTTAAGATGGATATGTGGTAAAACTTTAAAAGATAGAATTATAAATAAACATACAAGAGAAATGATAGGAATAGCTCCAATTGAAGATAAAACGAGAGAAAACCAATTACGATGGTTTAGATATGTACAATGAAGATTTTAGATGCTCCAGTTAGAAAGAATAATCTTTTAAATAATCCATGGCAATGATAAAGGTAGAGTAGAGGTAGACCTAAACTAATATGAAGAGAAATAATTAAAAAAATATAACTATTTATAATTTGAATATTAACTTAATCCTGAATAGAGCAAAGTAGAAAAAGCATATCCATATAGCCAACCCCATGTAGTTGGAAAAAAGCTTAGATGAGTTGAGTTTCATTCCTTAAAATTTTGACTCTCAGACTTTCGGTTGTTATAGTTTTATTTTTTTTATACTTTAAAAATTATAATATTTTATTACATAAAATCATATGAAATTAACAAATAGCTAATGTGTCATCTTGACATGAACACATGAATTGATTGATGAGACGATACATCAGTTATTCTATAAATTTTAATTAAACTTATATAATAAAAATACAAGAAATGTAATATTTTAATGAAATTTAAAAGGCTGAGAACCAAAATGAAATTTGAGCAAGTTTAGGGACCAAATGCATATTTTAGCAAAAATTTTAATTCAACATCCCACAGGAGCACTCCAACTTTTGGTATCTTTTCGCTTCTCCTTCAACGAAAGGAGCCAAGTAGCGCGACTTGTGGTTGGTTGTTGGTATATTCTCAAGCAAAATTGAGGACATTCGAGACTAATCTTCTTTTGTAAAAGGAAGTGTTCATAGTAGATCTGTAGGATCAGATTTTATGATTCGAGGATCGAATGATGCAATGCTAGTAGCTGATGAATTTGGCCTTCTTAATTCTTTGATGCCTTTAGCGAAGCTGTATGCCGCTTGAGCTGATATTTTCTATATCATTCGCAGTATGGGTGTCCGTAGTCTCGTTCGTTGGCTCCGTCAGGATCACTGCGACCATCTGCCTACCAACCCTTTGATTTATGATATTCGATTTCTCGTTCAGGGCATTTACGTTCAGATACGGTACATTTATAGGAAAGCTAACTCAGCGGCAGATTGGATCGCCGCCAAGGTAGCTTACCACTCTGGTTTTTGGAGTTGAAAGCTGAGAGACTCATGTCCTTTTATTCAATCCAAATTTTATAATATGATATATCGAATTTGACTCATCCTAAATTAATATGATCATCTGTCTCTAAAAAAAAATAAATAATAATAAAATAATAAAGAAGAAGAAGAGGGGTGGGGGGGGGGGGGGGGGGGGGGGGGGGGTAACGTATGAACAGCACCTAATGTGAAATACGCAGCAGCACTTTACCAAAGGCAAGACGCTCATGGTAGTGATCTTAAAAAGTTAATATAGAGATGGATTTATATCATAAGATGCCAACAGGTTACAAAAAGACCTTGGCATCATAGTAGTGTGGAAGTATATATAAGCCATACAAGCCTTTAATTTTTCATTCAATGGTTTAAGATGGCTGTACATTGATATTGGAGCTTAATTAAGATCAGGATGAAGAAAGAGGTTAGAACCAACTCCGAGGGCACGAACTTGTTGCCACTTTTTTTTTATATATATAAGTTAATATCTAAACTAATCCCATGGAACGCAGCTCTTTAATGGTTTACTCCCTGCCATCGTTCCATGCCGCACGCTAATTGATCCAGAATAATTAAATGGCCATTCAAATCGATATCACTTGAAAAAAAAAAAAATCAACACATGTAGTATAAGGCAACACTGGAAGATTTTTTTTTTAAAAAAAAAAAATAGTCAAGCCTTCGAACTTACATTTTGTTTATCAGTATAGGCCGGCTATCCGTCTGCCTCCCCATCATCATTTATAAGTTGAAAAACTAAACTATTCCTAACACTTTTAAGAGATTTAGGTAGTGTTTGAAATAGGGGATAAGAGGGGATATCCCTTAGATATCCCTTCTTATTCCCAAAAGCCATAACTATAAGGGATAGCTAGGAATAAAGTTAACCAAAGGGATAATCCATGGTTAACCATGGGATATCCCCTCAATTTATTCCCTATAGAATGCAGGAATAGCCGGTTATCCCTTTAAATAAAAGTAAAAAAAAGTTATCCCATGGATTTACCTTTTTGCATTTGATATGATCAATAGGATAGTCAAGGGATATCCCTAGGGACAGCCAAGGGATAAACTCTATCCCGTACACTTATCCATAGATAATATTTTTCTATCAAACACTACCTTAATATTTTAAACTAAATGTGTTTGGGGAAATCATCCTACCAACAAAAAGTAGGGTCAAATTTTTTTCTTTTCCTTATCGGAAATAATAAAATTTTCAAAAATGCTAGGTGTGTCTAAAGTCAAACTAGGCACCATTTTACCCAAGTGATACCAAGTGCAACTGTGGTTCAATGTAATTATGATAAAATTTAAAACCTTACATAAGTTCCTTTATTTTACTTGCATGGTGGTTATGAATTTATACCTCTGGCATATATATCAAGAAATCACTTGGATAAAAAATAGCAGTACTACAAATATGAAAATTGTAATCATTTACTTCCTAGATTGTTTGTCATGAATGAAAAAATATATATATATATATAAAATAATGGCATCAACAACAACAAGGAGAATAAGAAGAATAGCAGCAGCAGCAGCAGCTAAGTATACTGAGACTGATAGAATACTCAGATTAAAAAAAAAAAAAAAAGCAGACCCGAATCTTTATCCCATTACCTCACTGTATTCAAATATTGATCTCCCAGATCTGTCCAAATCGGCGTGCACAGCCCTGCTCCGGCATAAGCCTCTGAAGCATCAAAAAAGAAATATTGTACAAAAAATTAATTCTACATAAAAGTTGTCAACCTGTTTTGAAGGAACAATGTTACTATAGCATGGTTCCCTTGATGAGCTGAGTCAACTATAGTTTGGGCTAGCATTTTCTACGCTACTCGGATCCTTCATGCTCTCACAGTCTCTTCATAGAGAAAGATTCTCTAACTGTTATTCGATGGCTCCGACAGGACTGCCATGATCAGATTCCTACCAACCCTCTGCTTCATGATATCTGATCTATCCTGTGGAAGGTGCACATATTTCAGATCCGTTATGTTTATAGGAAAGTCAACTCTGCGGCTGACTATGTGGCGGCCTCTATAACTTATCATTCTGACATCTGGTTTTAAAAACATGGTGACTCTTGTCCTATTGTACTCAAATAAATCCTATTTTCTAACTTATCTGGGTTAACTTGCACCAAAATTGTATGATCACTCACTTATAACAAAAACAAAAAAAAACTAGCGGCGAGCTGAGGCGTCGTTGATATAATTTGATAAATCCTTGGTGGCATGACGAAATAATAGCCATTCAGACCACTAGTTCAACTCCGCCGAGGCCTTGAATAATCCTTTTCTCCTTTAATCATGATAGATTATCCCCAGCCTCCAAACGGTAACCAAAAAAGCACAAGATCTCTTTGGTCGATGAGTTCCAACAAAGAGGAAAAAGGTCTCCATTAGACCTTCCGGGAGATGGATCATTTTATGTGTTTAATAAACATTATCAAGCATAGAGTTTGGGCCTCTCTTCATTTTCTTGCAGAGAAATGAAGCCCCATCTCATGCACAGAACAATAAACGAGAGAAACATATCTAATTATTTCAACGTTTATTGTTTCTGAGTGAGTGCTAGCAAACCTATTGAAGCCTCAAGAACTCATTACTGTCAGGATAACTTGAACTTAAAACGATCTTCACATCCGAACTACTATTTTCACATAGTGCCCTCCATAATTCATTACTAATTTAGCTGGTTAATATCTATATCTGTATTTCCTAGTCTTACTCCAAAATTTTCTCAACTCTAAAACCTTAATCTCCAAAAGAGGATGCTCTCATTGCATGCAGGCCAATAGCTATCTACGTGCATCCTAATAATGAAACTGACTCCAACCCACTCCAGTTGTTGTTGAAAAAAACCACCATTTTACCAGACATGATTCCCACTTTCTTGTCATTTATACAATCAATCAATCACCCAGTTGAAACAAAATGATCACCAGGTCTGCAACTAGGGAAGACCGTCCACAGAAGTCTTCTATGATGTGAGAAATATTTGGCACTATATCAGTACTGCACAGAACTCGTACTGCATCCTTGAGAAAGATTCTTTGTACTACACTTGCTACAGCAATTTTCCAAACTTCTAGCTTCACTTAAAGTGTTTGTGTTTGGTTACTGGTCTTCAGAAGATCTGTTAGACATACTCTTAACCTATATATAATCAATTGAATATCAGGTTTTGGAGTCTTACAGGTTGAAAAATCTTGACGCTAGTCTCTTGAGAGGAGAAAGATGGCACCTCATATATGGGGACTACATCAACAGGGAGAAGTGAGACCTCCATGCCGACCTTTCCTGTTGATGATTCCAGGAGCAGGCCTTTTCCAAATCCTAGACATTACTTTGATGGATGCTTATTGCCAATATGGGGCCATGCCGAGTCCACTGCACTAGGACTACTGGCTCCTCCGGACCACCAGACAAATAAAATAGAATAAAATACAAAGAAAAAGCTAAATTTAGAGAGAATCAGAATGTCGACATATCATGCCATCCATATGAATACGAATTCAACTCCTTAGGACGTAAGCAGGACCTCTCTCTTTTTAATGGTGCAGGTGAAGGCAGATCGGTATCTTTATGGTAGTGCTTGGCTTTTCCTTCCACTACGCAAGACCTTTCAAAGATTTCCTTGGTATTTTGACATTCTTTTCGCTTTCTACTATGCTTTTTGAATGAGGGATACAAGTGGAGATGTAGCCATGGATGTGGACATTTTGCAAAACTGGCCAACTTTGCTCCAAAGAAGAGGAACACAATGCGACAAATCGACGCAGAGATAGGGAGCTTTTCCATCAGACTCCTTTTGTTGTCGTGTTACTTTTCCTTCCACCTCTCTCCTTAATTTGTTGCCATCATAACCACCAAAAACAATGGCTGAGGTTCTGGTAACCTTTCAAAATCTTCAACAGGCCATTTATTTAATTGGAGATGTAATTGTAGTAAGAACTCGGTAACTCTATAGCTCTCAAAATTATTGTAGTTTTTTACTCAAGACTCATCGAACAAGCCGTGCCAACTGGCTCGAGATTCATGTGGACTAGAGAGGAACCAAAATTTGCTTTCCGCTTCAAATTTTGCTTGATCGGAAGTAATGAGTTGTGAACTTGGCTTCTTGATAAGAAATCATGGACTACAACCCGAAAGTCAGAACGAACCCCCAACTAGAAATGGATCTCAAATCATGCCTCTGATTTGGAGGCAGAATTGCCAACCATCACCAGTATGGGACTGTCTTTCGACTGGTATTCCGGCATCGAACATATATGGATGCGTCCACTCTGATTCCACTGACGATGGAGCGAGCTTGTGGAAAATTTTCTAGAATTTCATAAAAGGATTTAGTGGGTACTAGAGGGCACTAGAAACCAACAATCCAAAGCAAACTCATAGCCCCATGTTGCCCATCATCCAGACAGACCAGCTCGACGCATGAAAATGACTGATCCCTAACAAGTTATAACAAAAAAGGAGAATTTTGAAAGTTTTTTGACACTATCTGATAAAATCAAGAAAGAAAAAAAAAGGCTGTAGTTTCAAGCCTGTTGATAATTGGATATTTTAGTCCATGGAGAACAAGTTCTTTCAGATGTTACTAGCTTGACCATCGAACATCACTATACTCATCAAACAAAGTTCCGATTTAAACAGAAGAAGTCTCCATTGAAAGGTACAATAGTTAAGAGCTGGGGAAGGGGAACAAGAAAATAAAAAGAAAAGCACGTAGATTGGCTTTAGGCAAGTGTCATGCCTCTGGAAGAGGTGATCATGGTTCTGTTCCACTAAGAGAATTCGTTTAATATAATTTTTTTTTGTAAGAGTACATCATGTATCTCTGCAATTTTTTATGCAGATCACGGTATATTAAACAATGTAACTTCCTTAAATTGAAAGTATCAATGAAAATAACGGATGGGCATGAGCAAAGCTAGAGGAAAGAGTTCCATTCATCAATGACGGTAGGGTTGCAAGAAACCATCACAGTAATGGACACAGTAAACTTGCAGATTGATTGAATCTCATCTATTAAAAGCTCTGTTACCTTCAGATTCCATATACCGAAGATGATGCAACCACCACCATGGGACCACAAGGTAACTACCAACGCAAAATTTTCACCATTTCCCTTAAATAAAGATCCATTACCCAGATTTCATACAAAAATTTCCCCTCAATTCTAGCAAACATCTAGACATAGTTCATGATTTATTTTGAATGCTTCACAGCTAAAGTACTGATGAGTTGTGCCTGTTTTTCAAGATATTTCAAAAATTTCGCACTCTCTCCGACCGTGTGTTTATTTTGGAAATTTCGTCAATCATGAGTTTTGGTCCACACCAGTTAATCCCAAATCAGACTTTGTGATAGAGAGTGTTACATAGAATCTCCAAATTTTGTGTTCCGACGTGCCAAACACTTGAACTTAGAACACTCAGTGATATCGTTGACACCTCAAATATCAAATCATAATGTCATTATCATGTCTAATTTGGGCATTTCAACATGAAAGTCATCAAGTCTGATATAACAGTTACCAGATGTTTTATTATTATGTTGTGAACCTAAGAAGCCGTTAAGTCCAATTACATACAATTAAAACATATTTATGGAAATAATATATAAACATATTCCTGTGTCTGATTTTTAAACGTGTCAAATTCTTCCGGACACCTGGATGCTCACCACTTGTGCGCGTCATCTGTCCAAGTGACAGGGCATTCCGATTTTACCAAATGCTTCAATTGTTAACTATCAATAAAGTTTGCAAAAATATTCAGATAAGCAGTGCAAGTAAATCAACTGAACCGCATGGATGCTAATAACAACTAGCATGCTGAACAGTTTTGAGTGTATATTGTTTGCTCAAATGGACAAAATAAAAAATAGTAGTAATAATAACAATAAGCAATACATTTGGCTAGAGACAACAAAAGCCTTATTTGAAGGATACAATTCAGTATGATGCCATACATTAGCGTTGCTGGCGTGGGTTTTTGGATCAAGTATCCTTGCTTAGTTTCAGGGTGACATTTTGAAAGAATTCCAGCAAGTTTGGCGCCGAATTTGATGTAGGGCATGTACAATCTTGTTACTTTGTGTATTTTTAAGGAGTTAAGTATGATGATAGCCCACAGAAGCTCGTATAGAATCAACTTGATCTGCATTAGATAGTCCATGTAAGCCATCAGCTCATTTTAAACATGCAAACATGCAGTTAAATTAAAATAAATTTAGCAATTTGTACCTCATCTGCTTAAAATAAAATGACATCTTTTTTCTTAGAATAAGTGAGACCACCAAAGGCAAGGAGCATCAAAATATAGCATCAAATAGAATGGTAACACTGATTCAAAATCAGAATACTATGACTGCTAGATAATCTCCTTCTTCCAACCATTTCCTTGGAAGACTATCTGCAAGGGTCTCAGCACCCTTTTATCATGTTTGCAAAGAACCTTGCAGACATGAACTATAACCCAACAAGTTGTGCATAATTATTAACAGTCATCAGGGTTGTTCAACAAACTTATTAACCCATTTAATATTACTTATACAACTGTGTTTAACTTTGACTCATATCAATAGCAAAGTGCTTGAAATGTTGACCAACAAGAGCACTTTCACGTCCTTGCATTTCTTGACACACTTTCATGTCCTTGATATATTGACCAACTTGTTAATTGTGCTATGCATTAATGTTCTTAGCACTTTGGACTATACAAGGACATATAATCGATATGAGTTCTACGCGTGCATCTTCTAATGTGATAGGTATAGTAATGGGCCTATACATGGACTTTCTACAATATTTCAGGCTAAGCTTTGCTTCAGGCACTTTTATGGATATTGGATTTTCTAGGTTCACTCACAGACAATTTTCAGCACTGCGTGGTTTTCTACTCAATGTATGATATTATCTGCATAAATCACAACATATATACAGTAACATATTATCCAACATGTGCTCTAGCAATCACATAGTGTCAAAGTAAGAGATAATGATCCCTAGCTCATCTTGCAAAATTCAGTTAATGAATGTATAGAATATGTTCATTTACTGCCAATCTCCACTTTCAAATCAGGTCATCATCACTCTCATTTCAATCTCATAACTACATTAGGAATACCCACCAAAACAGCACCAAATACAGGAAACTGTAGCCAGCCAATGGCAGGAAAGTATGCATAAGTTGGAGGGAACCACAGAAGACCTTTTCATATGAAGAACTTCATATTACAACCATAAATAGACAAACCCAAACGGTCTCAGATTTAACCACTTTCTTCTTCCTTGTGTTTTGTGTTTACCATCACAGGGATACTATAAAATTTACGACATCCTCAGTTGTTTAGGATACTAGTGAAATTCCTAATTGCTAAAATCATATCACAAGTGACACCTTGTGTGATAAACCCATCACCTAATTTCACCCCACAAAACCCATAAAATCAACAAGAGAACAGAAGATTCAAGAGCAGGACTAAAAGCCAAAGGTGGATGTCTTGGACCTCAACAGAGAATTCAAATAAAGGGAAGTCAAAATGGTGGAACAAATTTCAATTACATGTTGATTGCATAAGATTGTGAAGCCTATTGTCATTAAGATCAGCAGCTATACTTTCACATGCTGGGAGCAATTACTTGTGCAACTTGCCACAATCCAAAAGCAAGTAGGTAATATTATTTGTAGCTGAAGAAGTGGAGAATTCTGAAGAGTGAAGTTCCACCTAAATGAGTAGGATGCACTACACTACCAAAATCTCATTAACATGAAGCATGGATAATATCAAGGAGAAAAATGATAAGTATAGCAAGTGTCCTCCTGGAACTATTTAGCTGAGTTTACGCTATGTTTAGTTTGCAAGAATGAAGAAGAATCAGAAAGGGAATTGGTAAGGGAATGGTAATGGGAATGGAAAAGAAGAAGTCAATTCCGAGTCCTATACCATTGTTTGGGTGGACATGAACATATTGAAAAGGAATACGAATTTGATTCTAATATTTAATTTAGCTAATTTCATGTTAGAATAGAATCAATCCTATATTAATTTTGATTAAGGAATAGAACCAGATCTTATCATAATGATCATTATAATTTTTTTGGGAACCTTCCATCATTTGCTATATCAAACAAACTTTTAACAGCCATTAAAATGTTATAACGACTGTTATTTCACATTTTCATAGTTTATCCTTTTTTACTATTTTTATTTATATCTTTTACTCCAGCATTTTGTTTGATTATTTTAACTAATAATTCCATATACCATTTATTTTATATTTTATTATTAATTTTATTTTATTTATTTAGTTATATTTGATACTTTTATTCTTATTTATTCATATTTTTATTATGATTTTCGTTCCTATTTTTGATCATTAATATGCTTTCTTTTATTTTGTTTTCCTAAATCATTATTATTATTATGACATTTTTTATTTTATATTTTTATTATAATGTATTATTTCAACTATTATTTATATAATAAATTTTATTTGTATGTCTAATATTATTTGATGATTTGTATTCTATTTTCAAGGCTTTAAGCCTCAACAAGATAGGGGGTGTCCCAGTAGTTCCTATCTTGTTCCTATGGAAAAATAAGACTCAGATGGGGGTGTGACATCAAAACCCATCCATATTGGAAAAGAAGAAAGAATTAAAAAGGAAAGGAAAAGAGGGGAAGGAAAGGAAAGAAAAGATGAAAGAGAGGAGAAAAGGAAATAAAGGAAGAAAAGACAAAAGGAAAAAAAAAAAAAAAAAGAAAGGATAAGAGATGAAAAAGAAAAGGAAAAAGCGAAAAAGTGAAAAAGGAAAATAAAAAAGAAGAAAAAAGAAAGAAAGGAAAGACAAAAGAAAAAAGAATAAACAAAGTAGGAAAGAGAAAAAAATAAGGGGAGAGGGATAGGGATATCTACTAAGGCGCTCTATTAAGATGATAATTAAGACAATCGTTATTGAGATGACAATTAAGACAATTGTTATGTTTCATGGAGAAACCAGAACACCCCATCCTACGAAATTAAAACCTTACCCTTTAACATGTATTACAAAATGCTCATTTGTTGCTACATATAAATACTAAAGTTTGAGTAACAATTAATATGATATTAAAATTCATGATACTTTGTTTTCATTGTTTCCTAATAAAATAGTATTTTAACATTAAATATTAATTAAATTATTATGTTTAATTTTATAATTAAACATTGACAATAGATTCATGCGAAATATATTATATTATTTTATACCACAAATATCACTCTAATGAATTCATTATCAAAAATAGCATCCATTCCTACTCTCATAGAAATGACAGTTTCTCTAATTTATTAGCAGAAACAACATTACCTCGTTCAAAAGATTCGTGATTCAAAGGAAATTTGATTTTGTTGCTTATTACCACATCAAATTTGGGAAAGGGGCTGAAGTCAGAAATTTTGTTCCATTTAAGCCCTCACTCTGGTGAACCCAATGTAGTTTTAGTTTAACGATGTGCAGAACCAACATCCTCAATACATTCTAGCTTTTCTTCATATGAAAGACAGTTGCAATATTTACCAATAAAGCTAATAACAACCCATCAACATGATTAGAAACCATGCAGCCCTGTTGCAACACCTACACCACTTGCCCCATAACAACAACAACAATAATAAAATCTTAATTTCAAACTACTTGGGATCGGCTTATATGAATTCTTTTTTTCCATTCTGCTCGACTTAAAGTCATATTTTCTATAAGATATAAAGATTGTATTTTTTTTAATTATTTCCTTCCATATAATTTTTGGTCTACCTCTACTTCTGCCTCTATCTCTTTTTTTTTTCTACATATATTAAACCACTCCTTCACACCAGTGCATCCTTAAGTCTATGTTGCAAATGTTCAAACTATTTGAGTTGTTTTTCCCTCAATTTATCCTTGTTTAGAGCTACCTCTCTCTTTTATGAATGACTCAATTTTTTATCCTATCTTTTTTATTATTATCATAATTCATCTTAATATTCTCATTTCAATCACATTCATCTTGTCATACCAATCTAATGTTTATGGACATTGAGAAGAACCGTAGAGTTAGACATTATCGAGATAGCCCAAACTATTACCAAGTTTATCCACAACCATACATGGGTCTTAGCACTAACGAGGAGGCATACTAGGGGTGAGATATTGAGGCCCACAATAACATAGTTTGTAATGCATTACATAACACTCGACAACATCCTAGACAAGAAAGCTGGCCTCTGTCAAATGTTTGTAAGCGAATGGCAAGGCAATAGATATGCATCCGCAGAAAGGTGCTATGATGGACATAATCACTAGCCAACGATTTTGCATGCAAGTTAAGAGTGTAGTGAAGGCTATCGCCCCATTGTATTAAGTGCTAAGGGCCATGGATAGCAAGACGTCTTTAGATGGGCTTCCTCTATTATATGATGGTAAATGCCAAGAAAGAGGTCTGGCAGACAGTTCTGAGGCATGCCCATAACTATATTAACATCATTGAATAGCGGTAAGACTA
Organism: Calamus simplicifolius; assembly: GCA_900491605.1. NCBI lineage: Eukaryota > Viridiplantae > Streptophyta > Magnoliopsida > Arecales > Arecaceae > Calamus > Calamus simplicifolius. The sequence goes on from UESW01001358.1 coordinate 465,434, forward strand.
TCAGATAGGTAAGAAGCAACATCTAATAGATAAAAATTGATTCATTCGTCTAAAATTATTGAAAAGGAACTTCTAGATGCCCTGTGTATTATGGTCTATATGATGGAGCCTGATCCGACAACTGCAACAAGATGTCTAAAGAAGGTAAGATTTTTTTATACGATTTGATCATGTGTGTCTGAGCTAGAATTGAAAAGGTGTAACGTATCTCTTAATAAACAGGGATTTTACAAAGGGTAACTACTCCTTTGAGGTGAGCATGATTATGGTTGGGGTGCATGACATGTCCCTAGGTATTTTTATACATGACTACAATTGTTTGTACTCTAAATGTATTTGACAAGTAGTATCTAATCTACACATCGATTCCTTATATTTGTAATTGAATGATAGGTCCACATCAAGGAGTCAGTCCAATATCCTCTCAGATGGTCTTCTACCATGGAGTGAGCACAACCAGTCCACATTTGCATTGATCCACAAGAAACAAAGAATTGCCTCATGCAAAAGCGCCTGAATGACCTAGTCTATGTTACTACAATATGCGACTCAGACTGAAATGCATTAAGGAGGAGTTGAAGTATGTCAATCCATTGCATGATGACTTCGTCTTAGATGAGGATCTGATAATTGGGTGGCTTAGAAACACATGCTAGCGATAGAGAGGTCAAAAGGCAGCATGCTATCATTAGAGGACTCCATCATCCTCCTAGAATTTAAGAGAGCTGCTAGGAAGGCCACTATGACACATTCCAATCAAGGTGGTGGGTCCAATTGAACCACCTAACGAAGTTTTGAAGCAAAGAATGAGGAGAAGAGAATAGCAGCTCCCTAGACCAAATTCTTATGGATATGGATATCCATTATTAGATGCAGCATTTTATGGATATCCTATATAAGGCTTTAAACAACTACCACATTCTAATACCACAGCCTTGTAAGCTTATAGGTCAGATTTCGCCAATGCAACCTTCGTATAGCTAGGCTAGCATCCCATCCCACATCAAGAGCAGGATGACGAGGCATGAGGATAGCTGAATATGGTGATCCAGAGGAGTGGACTTGCAATGCTCATGAGAGTTGAATTTCCCTTTCAAGCCCAGACTACAAACAAGACTCCAGCATTACAAGTGACATAGACACTCCAAGAGATATTAAATATCGGTACATATTATCTATTACGTATTTATTGTATATAACTTATGTATTTGAAATTCTTGTTTTTATGTTTAAAAGTATATCCTTGCAATTGTCTATTACTTACATTTACATTACTGATAAACTGATATACTTTACTTTTATTTAACAATATAAAGCACTTCATAATACGAACAAAAAACACTATAAATTTAAAGAAAAAATTGTTAAAATTAAATATAGCAAAATCGTGAAACCATCAAAGAAATAAAAATTAAAAAACTTTAAAAAATAAAAAGAAAAACCTAGCATATTGGTTCGAAGAGTTGCTACACCATTGGTTTAGTATCAGTACGCAGTTCAATGTACCTTATCTAATATTAATAGTATATCAACATCATCCCCTATGATCATAATATAATATCTTAAGATGAGCACCTAAGCAGCCTCAACTAGATGGTCCATCTAGGCAGCTAGGGCGGATGTCATTTAAAACAATGTTGCCTATCTATTTCTTGAATCAAATATAAACATAAAGCTATGATTCAGTGGATAAAATATTTGGCGTCAGACATGCCAGACATCCTCACAACTCAAAAATGGCAATATGGCATCATAAATGAACGTTTAAGAACATATCACATCAATTAACTACACACTACTACATTCTATGATACATAGAACTCTGGTATGTAAAACACCAAAGCAACTAAGCAGCGGTTCTAATTTAGTCCTGTAACCAATACCTCTCCCTTATGGCAACCTTGGATAACAATAGACATTAGATGGGAATATGGGATGCGGGATGTCAAAGACTTTTTGTGGCACTGGGTTTCAGATTTGTCCACATGACCTAATTGGTATGGGTGTCACTGCCTTGCTAAAGACATGAATGCTGACGATAACATCAGCTTTGCATGGAACATGGTAAAAAATGTACTCTGGAATGAAAAGGGGACTCACCACAATAATGACCTCGGTGTCAAATGAGATCCATCCTGGTCCCAACCTTCCTGAGCTGGCCCACCTGTGCTAGCTGAAAGGGCCTTATCTTCAATGTCATTCAGAGATTCAGTATTAGAGGTATCCAGGTCTGCAGGTTTATCAGAACTGTTTACACAGTATTTTTGCAGCCACCTATCAGTCTCCCAAAGGACATGCATGATGCTCTCTCTAGCAGAATAACCATGACTTTCAAAGGGAAGAATCACCAAACGACAGAGGGCTCCATGGCCTTTCAAAGCAGTAAAAAAGCGATCCGACTGCAATATAAGCAAAGGAAAAACATAAGAGACTGCAATATAAGCAAATGGAAAAACATAAGATGCTTTGTAGTTAGCAACGATCTTACATTAAGCAAAGAGAACTACATGACGATAAGAGATCTGAAGAGAAGCAAACCATGGAAAATTAAGCACCTAATATTAGTGTGCTAGATGCAACAACCTTGTTTGGTAGTAGGGAAATTTATTACATAAATAACAATCTCCAAAATAAAAATTGTAGGGAAATTTAGTAGTAGATATGTGATGTTATCTAGTGAAAACTTCTTGATAAAACAATGAAGAAGCAAACATACAAGATGATGAGACCTTAGAGGTGCTTCTCTATGTGTTCAACATGGGTATCTCTCATTCTTGAAAATGGTTAGCGGCGCCCTTACCATTGATGATGACCTTAGCAAAGAAAGTCCTTACAGTAGAAACATGCAAACCAAGGCTGACTAGGACCAAGCACAAGTAGTGCATTTCCTTCTAATGAGAAAGACTGGGGTCAAAAGAGGGGGAAAACATTGTGATTGAGGTAAAATGTGCAATATATGTGAACCAAAAGATTGGCAGGTTGTAGACTGATGGTTCATAGTTGTAATCGAGGGTGATCATACATGCCAAATATTATGCAAAATACCACCTATAATCAAATGCATAGATTGCTTGAACATTAAATTATATATAACATTATGGGGTGCCTTACACTACGACCATTACTGTGAATCGTGGTCATAACAGTTTGACCGAGTTACTGAAATGCCATGATCGGTGTTATTTCTATTACAATGAAAATCACTGTTTTTGGTGGCAGCCTGGTATCATGGGATAACAAAGATAGCAACCTCCAGAAATGTTATAAGGTTGTTGCAGCTTTACAATGGCAAATAATTCAAACCAAATTCTTTTGACTACTTTATTGTTTGCAATTAATTACATATATTAATGTAATTAAGAACATGTTCAATAAAGCAGTTATTGGCATGAAAATTATGAATGGTAATGCCTGTGAGTTTCCAATCATAGTATGGTTATACAAAGAATCTGCTTTAAGTACTTAACCTTTTTACACTAGTTATGGATAAGCATACTAAGTATATTTAGGATAATTTGGTGCATAATATTTGCATATGATATGGTCTTAGTGGATGAAATCAAGGTCAGAATTAATCATAAATTGAAATTAAAGAGCAGTGCATCAGAATTTTAAAAATTTTATGTTCAATGGGACTAAGATGGAATATATGGGATGTAATTTTAGTGAAATTAGAAATAAAGATGGAGGTAGAACAAAAATTGATAATTATTAAGTCCTTAATAATATAATTTTTGTATTTAGGATCAACTATTCATAAGGAAAGGAGATTAAAGAGACCGTTATTTATAGGATAAAAACAGATTAGATGAAATGAAATATAATGGAATATTATATGATTATTGGATATTTGCCAAGCTAAAGAAAAAATTTTATGAGTCGTCCATAAGATCAACTATGCTTTATGATACAAAATGTTTGCAGTCAAAAATAATGTATACAAGTTAAGTGCGCTTGAAATGAGAATGTTAGAATAGATATGTGGTGATACAAGAAAATATAAAATAAGAAATAAAAATATTTATAAAAAATCAAAGGTAACAATAATTAAAGCTAAATTGAGAGAAAGATAATATAGATCGTTTGGATATATACAATGTAGGCTTAAAAATGCAACCAACATGGAGTGATTTGCTACATGTAAAAGAAAAGAATGGTAAAGACAAACCGAAAATCACATGGGAAGAAATAGCAAAGAAAGACTCAACATCTCTACATTTAACAAAGAGTATGGCCTTAAATCAAGCGGAATGAAGTAAAAGGATTCGGGTATAACTAATCCTAACCAATTTGGGATTAAGCTTAGTTGTTGTTGGTATTGTTGTAGAAGCATTAGAATGGAAGGAGCTAGTGTTAAAAGAATAAAGTTACAATATTCCTTTGAAAAAGATATCCCTATGGTATTTCAGCCAGTTTCTTGATCAATAATTTTACTGTTCTTGCTTTGTACTCCACATGCCTGTAATGCACTTCATAAAATCAATGGGATGGAACAAGATACTGCCTAGAAAGTCACCCATTTAATCTTTACCCTCATCATGCTGCATATTTATCTGCTTAAAAGTAGACCATCACACCCACTTTCTAACCTCTTTTATGCATTTTATAAACTATCTTTTTTATAATATTGTTAAAACAGTTATTGTAAAAATTTCTCCAATAATAGAAGCCAAGGAAAAAATAAAGGAACAAGTATTTCCAGCATATAAATGCATATACAATATAAAAATATCTAGGTACCTGCATTGTTAGTGTTCCTGAATTGTTGTCTTCTTCTCCATGTATTAATAGAATTGGCCTTTTTATTTTGTGTGCAGACATGAAAGGGCTCATCTCAACATAAGTATTAGTGGCCTCCCAAAGAGTTCTGTCTTCATTCTACGTGCACAAAGGGGCAATAGTTAGAACAATGTCCGGTAAGATGCTTGAAAATTATGCAAAGAAACAAGAAACTACTAGGGAGCAAGCTAGAAAATCGTAATAGGCGTCAATATCCCAACCTGAAAGCCAAAGGGAGTGAGGGTCCTGTTGTAAGCTCCAGAACGAGCAATTCCACAGCAGAAAAGGTGGGGAGCATGGGCTAAGAGATTAGCTGTCATAAATGCTCCATAAGAATGACCCCCAACAGCAATTTTATTTGGGTGAGCCACCTGAAGAAGCAAGAACAATTAAGGTGAAGATACATATAAAAGCAAAACTATGCCAAGTGGATATATAAAAAGCCTAACCCCTCTTCGTATCACTTCCTCAACTGCAGCCTCTGCGCTAGCAACCAATTGCTCCACATACCTATTTAACACGGTGTCACATCAATTGAAGCAGAATACAAGACAACATTTCCTTCAGAAAATAAGAGGGCCTAGTTTTTTTTATCCAGAATATAAAAATGATTTTTTTGTGGTTGGGGATGGATGTCATCTAATGCATGTTATAATACATATTTTGTTTGATCTTCTCTATGCAGTAATTCATATTTATGTAACCACAGAGAAGTCTGGAAGGAAGAGACTTGACTTTATAAGAAGCATGTCTACCTAATAAAATAAAATCAACCATTAAAAAATGATAAGAAAAAAGAATTAACCTGAGCCACCAAAATTGAACATGTGTGATTGATCATGGAAATTGCTATATCACACATAACAAAAAGCCTTCAATTAGGAAAGTAAATTTACAATCAAACTAACCAAGGAATTAAGGGGCCAAATACTGAGATCCGGTACACTAAAAATTTAACCCATGTCAACCAGCTGTATTTATACAAATATCTCATTATGGTGTTCAACCACAATTTTATAAGCATAGATTAATGGTATGCTTTCAAAAATGGAACGCAATGAAAACATAGAACATCTACAATTTACATGTCCCTGTAACCTAAACAGGAAGCACAGCAAGCATATGGAGCTTCATAAATTAGCCATGTCCAAATAATTACAAAAAAGGAGACAATGCACAGTAAATAAGCACATCCTGACAAACTTATATGAACAGTAAAAGGAGATTTTTTTTTCTTTTTTAAAAAACAAAGATAATAACTCAGAGCAGTCTGGGCATGTCATATGCTCCAATACAAGTACCAAGAACTGGTATAGAAGTAGATTGTGATTACCAGAGAACCATTATTTAGATTTGCATACTTGAAATCTAGATTTACATAAAAAAATATATCACAAGGAAAAATATTCAACTAAACATAATGGTAGAAGGTTACCGATCATTAGCCTCTTCATCACCCTCACCAATTATTGGAATTGTTGGTCCAGATAGGATTGCAAAGCTGCAAGGCAGAGGCAAACACATATCTCCATAAGAAATCAAAATAATGCTTAAATCACATTAGATGATTTTCTTTCAAGTAAAAGAGCAGAAAACAAAGGGATCGTCAACAAATTTGATCATGTATGTATAGTACAGCAAAAAATAATGTATTTAAACTATCTCTAATGTTTAATGAACAAATTTCCAAGCTAAACTCAGGGAGCCCAACCATCAATTTGCTGTATGCTCTTGCATATGACAGACAGAATCTTCATTCATAAATATTATGAACACAATATTGTTACCCACCAAATAAAATAGTTCTAATGTTATCCACCAAAATTATGAACACAACATTGTTAAGACAATTTTAACCAAAACTTATCTAACAATCGCCTGCTTTTCCTTCTACACCACTCATCTTAGTCATATGCTAAACTATCAACAACCAGTGGTGGTGATGGGTCAAATATAGATGGATCAAACAATCAGCCAACTAAATAAATGGCAGGAGCTCTAGCCAACCCAGAGAGGATGCTTGTCATTCGACATGCATGCTCAAGAGGTGATCTAACAGAACTCGCTTGGCATCTGTTGTATCAGAACCCCAATTTCCCATTCAAAATATTCCAAGAGAGAGAAATAAAACCTTTATTTCTACATGATTTGTTAATATCTTGGTTTAGAGGAAGACTTCCATCTCATCCCTTCAGAGTAAAAGACCATGCATTATGTCTTGCTTGATTTCATTCTATTTCCAAAGAGCTCCAAAAGAATAGACAGTGGTTGATGGACAAGATGAGAGGCTAAGCTAGAGAGACAAGAGAGGAAGAGAATGAAAAGGAGAAAAATTTATACTCTTTCTTCTAAGAAATGGTCGTCTTGGCAAAACAAAAAGACCTATCTACCACCAAGAAGATCAATCTACACCTAGACTCATTCGCTAGTGTTTATTCCTTCTGTTCATTTTGGCTCTGACCTCTCAAACAAGACAAACAATAATCGTGTGGCATTTAATCTTTATCGATTTGACCTGACCACCTCCAAAATGGTAAAATGAAGAAAGTCACGGCTATGACCCAAACCCAACACAAATCAGGTCGGTGGGTTTACCAGGTTAGGTTGAAACTTGCTATTCCTATCACTCAAGCATCCTATTATTTTTACAACTCAAATTCCCATTATATTTCATGTCTTTCCCCACTCTCCAACTCTTCTATGACCCTCTAACAAACTCAAGTCCTATCTAAGGCCTCCTTGGATCTCACTAGCACATGCTATCTCATCTCAATCAATTATTATGTTGCTTTATTCTTGGTCCTTAACGATGCTTTCACTTATAATTTTTAAATATATAAAAAAAATCGCTTAACTTTCCCAATTTCTAAAACATACATCTTGGCATTCTCACCTTTGCATACTCATGTTACATTCACAAAAGAATGGGTGCATAAAATGTACATGGGATGATAAAATAATCACAACTTCCAGGTTTTATTAAAAAATGAATGAATACTATTTCTAGAACTTCCAATGCAATATGAAATAGATAGTCATCTTTTATATGCTGTATAAAGTATTTATTTAATAAATGAATGCCAAGTTTTAAGTACACAAGCTCATGCTGACTAACAAATCAAAATTATATGTTCCATTACTGAAATAGTTTGTCTTCTCTATGGTAAATCATTCAGAGAAACATTTTAATAATTTTGCCTTATTTCAAAAAGCATCATGGAATTTGTTAGTATATAAAACAGGGGTTGAAGTGTCGATACCAATACCTTATGGTATGATACCACACTAACACAAGGTATGGCTCCTGGCATCAGCACAGCTGAACTGAGGTGAAATAACATGCGTCTATATGGTTCGAGTACGAGGAGCATCTTGATACCAGTACCTTACAGAGATTATCTGATAAGGTTGATACAGGTTGTAGACACTAATATCCAAATAGTTGGGATAAAAGCAATTATTTACCCAAAAAAAAAGGTTGATACAATTGTGAATGGAACCTCATAACCATGCTGGAAAAGAGAACATGCTGCTGATATTGGGAGGGGTTTATCTAACAATATTCCTTTAAGTAGAAAATTTAGAAGGCAAGTTAATCAGCACACCATAATCAAAGGAAATTAAAATGTGTGTGTGTGTGTGTGTGTGTGTGTGTGTGTGTGTGTGAAGAGTTTATAGAAATTGGATCTTAGGTGGCACCAAAAATAAAATCTTTTTTGGATAGGAAAATCCGTTCCAATTGGATTGGATCATTAACTGAAAAACTACAACAGGAATCCTATTGTAGATACCAAAATGTTGCACGGAGTTAAGATCATTTTCGGAAAAAACATTAAAAGCTAGAATAACCCCTTCCGCACCACTTCTTCATATATGTCCAAATATACTCCTCTACCATTATCTATTTTACTGTTGATCAAATCAACTCAAAATGTAAACAATGTTACAATCCCCCAAAAAGCCTAGCCAGAATTTTTTATCCAGGTTTCTTAGCCCTATACAAGTATCCAAAATCTACCCAATGCATGACCAATATAAGACCAAACACATGCCTCCTAGGTCCTCACATACTCCTTTTGTTTTATACCCCAGCATCCCTATCAACCTAAGAGTCAATTTTCAAATGCAATCAAAAACAAAACACAAAGACCATGGCCAGACACATGCCTCCATAGATACTCCTTTTCTTTTATACCCCAGCATCCCTATCGAACAAAGAGTCCATTTTCAAAAACAAATCACAAAGACCATGGCCACCTCCTAGTCAATCCCCAAAGGGCCTGAGCTGCAGTATTCTTTAGCAATACATTGGCCATGGCCACGTCCACTCTAATACTGTTAATGACCAAGGACCTCCTCTAGCCAGAAGTTATTACTGAGGTTCTTTAGCCCTATATAGACATCCAAGATTTACCCAAAACATAATAATATGGGATTAAATACACAGCATCATGGGTCCTCATAAACTATCCTACACTTTCTCTAAGTCAATCAAAACCTTCAGCAAGTTTTTTGCTCATTCAAAATATTCAGCTTAATTGCATGACACAGTAAAATATTTTCCATGATCTTGACACGAAAACAAATTGGTTCTGATACACATCAAAAGAGATAGTTATATAATACTCTCGAGCTTAAAGTATGCTTCCATGGGTTGGTATGATTCATATCCCATAAAAAAGAATTGACCAAATTCGTAGACAGGTTTTGTATTTTGAAATTGTATAAACAAAATAAATAACTTATAAAATATATAATCCGCTTTTTTCCCTAAATTTGGTCTTGCAAACTAAAGCAGGTTGTGAAGATTGGTATAAGCTTATGTAGGTTGTGAAGATTGGTATAAGCTTACCAGTACAAATTACGTAGCATGAAAGAAAGAGAGAGAGAGAGAGAGAGAGAGAGAGAGAGAACTGGCTAGTGAAAAGGTAGTCACAATCCTAAACTATCATAAAATATTCGATAGCATCTGAAAACTTTATTGAAATCCATTGGCAAGAAATGAAGCGTTACAGGAAAAACAAAGAATCTAATTATCTATACACATCTCGACAGAGTGAAGGATAGGAGAAGAATTTGACATTTAAAATTTAAATGTCAATCAAAACTATATATCAATATAAAAGTAGCTCTTCCTATTATTGTCAAGTTGTTCGATATATATACATAAATATAGGAAAAGGCAAAAGAAAACTAGAAAATGCAATACCCTCTAGCCAACCAAAGAAGTGCTGATGTAGGACCTATGCCTGCAAACTCATTTGGTGAACCACGGACTTGCCCAGCAGCATCTTTGCTTTTAAATTCTCCTGGGTAAGACCAGGACAGGCATGGCAGAGGCCCATCTTTTGATGGGTTGTAACCTGGAGGCAAGTAAAGAGTTGCAGTAAGTTGAACACCATCCTTCCGCTGGTATCTGATCATCTCTTTCTGTAACAATGCCAGTTGAGGATAAGGATGGGGGAAATTTGTTATTTGAAATGCCTTCTTATCTGGCCAAGTCAGTAGAAAGTATTGAGTATTTTCTGTTTTTGACTCTTTGGAGGTAAGTATTTTTAATTGGTCAATGTATAGTTCGCCATCAGTTTGATCAGACATTAAGGCAACAACAGTTTCATAATATTTTTCCTTGTCACTTTCCCAAATTCGCTCTTTACTTCCTGTATTTCTGGAAAAGGAAATGTATTATATCAAGACATGTTAGTGGATGAAACAGGCTACTTGTGTATAAAAAGAAAAAGAATATTGTATCTTTGGAAGAAACTTACATGTCAAATAAATCAAGGAACGGAACATTCCCTTCTGGTGTTGCACCACTTCCATTCAGTAAAATGTAAGTCCCTTCACCTTGCTTTTTAATTTTTGCGATAACATAGGTACCGGCTGCTGTTCTTCTCATCATTGGAGAACCTGGATCTGAGTATACATCTTCTGACGATCTGTCAAATAATATGCGTGCGTTCACATCTTTATGATCTGGAGAGATGACCCATGTTCTAGTTCGGCGCGTCTTATACCAAGAGTCATACACTAAAGCAAGGGAATCATCACACCAAGAGATACCTCTGCAATATAAACAAAGGAAAAAAAGAAAGAAAAAATATATAAATTATGACTTATGAGATTAGAAATGTGGCACAGTTAACATGCGGATGGTGTCACCTAATCATGGAAGGCATTGGCATTTTGCTCTATTTCCTATGTTTTGGAATGAAAACGATCAAGCAGGAGAGAAAGACTTCAGCTTTTCTAGATGATTCTGTTGTTATTCTTATTTTTCTGGACTTCTGGGAGTTTTCACAGGCACCTTCCTATCCCTCGACACCTTCTAAAACATTGAGGCCTAGTTTGTATAGATCACATCCACGGCCAAGGACAACCCTTGGTGTTGGCTACTGATGATGGAAACTCAGTTGTCCAGCAAAAATTATTTAAGAGATGCTAATAAATATGACACCCTCTATTGGAACATTATTCCCTTTAGTATGCATTTTCTAACACACACTGAATTCAAATTTATAATACTCAAAACATACACATTAACTATTCAAAATTAACAAGTTTAGGGGTTTTTTGTCTCATCTGTTGATTACTTTATTGACTGCTTAATCTAGATAATCACCGTGCACTGCACGCATGTAGTAACATATCTTCTGCTGCATATTAGTCGTTGGTTCTCATATTCAATCTCTAAAATCAGGCTCAACAGTAATCCTCCAAAATCATTAGTTGCTTCAGATCCCTCACACAATTTACAAACCCTAAGATACCCAAGCAAACAGTTTAGCATAAATTGCCTATTTATGGGAGTTCAAATGTAACGAAGGGAACGGATGGTTGTGTTTAAATAATGATGTAATTATTATAGGGACTGCCATAAGGTACATAGATTGAGCGACCAACAAAATACATATAAGTGCCACAAATAAATATACCCAAGTGCCCAAACTAAGTAATATGGCAGATCATGTAGAACTAGCAGCACTACCTAATAAGGAGATTTATAAGCAGCACACTTTTTGAGTGCTGCAGCGGCAGCGGACCCAAGGCCGGTGTGGTTGGGGGTGGCAGTGTTCAGGTCTCCAAGGTGTTGCAGTGCAAGCACATACAGAGATCTAACAAATTGTAGAAACCAGTACCATAAGAACAAGATTTATCATGGAGAACCGATACCGTTTCAGTACCGACTGGTACAATTTGGTACGGAGCATACCATACTAAACTAATAGCATACCGATCACCCTATACCTAACCAACGTACCAGTTAAGTGGAACTAAAAGGATCCAACTCATATACCACCCTATACCTTGATGTGGCAATTCGTGTTTCTATGTCGTGTTCGTGTCATGTCAAAGCTAAGGTATAACACTAGATGGGTTGACATAAACACAACATGATTAATTAATTATGTCAAAAATCCAAACACGAACCTGGCACGCATAATTCGTTTAATAAATAAATTGTACTAAATTGACACGACATGACTCGCTCAATACAAATAGGCGCAACTTGCTTAACACGAATAGACATGACCCGAGCGCTTAGCTCAACACACTTAATATGCCATCAACTAAATGAGTCCTAAACAAATCACTCTTGGGTTGACGGGTCAACTCACAACACGACACTATTATTTCGTGTTATAATTGTGTCGATATATTTATAACACAAACCTACCTAAAGTCAGCTGGTTCAACACCGTACAAGATGGTTCAATATGATATAAGTTCAGTATGAGGTTGGTGCAGGGTGGTTTTAGACCATATAGGATGGTTCAGGGCCATACTAACTCCATACCATTTTGAAAAGGTGAACCACACCGATGCGAGCCCCATACCATTTCGAAATGGTGAGCCACACTAATTTTGCACTAGTACAGTTCAATATACCCCATACCGAGTGGTTCAATACAGTTCAGCCTATCTTCCACAGAACCAAATGTACAACATGATATGAGATTGCTGCACAATGCTGACGGGGTGCTCATGTGTTTGTATACAGATGTGCATGCAAACATAGACACATAAACATGGCAGAAAAAAATAATTTCATAAATCTGTACCAGTTTTGAAGCTTGTATTCAGTATCTTAAATCGTCAACATTCTACATAAAAGGTTAACACCAGCTGTCGGAATAAATATGCTGTCAGCAACTCAAGCACATACCCATAACGAAGATCAAGCTTATGTAAAACCTCCGGTTGTTCATCATTTACAGGTTCAGCAGACTGCATATAAACTATATCACGTGGAGAAACTTCTACCTTTGCATCTCCTCCGTCTTGTGTTTCCGCCCTGGTAAATCAGCAACATTAAGCAAGAAAAAAAAATGTTAAATATGTAGTGACTAATGAGACTTCGAATGTAGACCTTACACTCACATTAAACCAAATCATCATGACATATTATCTGGTTATGAATTTGTGAAATAGCCAGCAATATATTTAACCAGTGATGTTGATGATTTACTTTTTAATGTAAATATGCAAAGATTACTTTAAAGAAAATTGGAAGAACATTATTTATGCGTATCCAAGCTTCACACTGTTTAGCTAAGATGAAATCAATTTCAGGTTTTGGACCATGATTTTCCCTGCAATTCTGCATCAATTAGAGATGCCAGGAGACTGGTCCTTCTTGTTAGGATCTATTAGAAACCTGATGCATTTTCCCAAGAATCGATATAATTAAGGAAGAAACATGAGCCAGGTCAGTAAGAGCAAGAGGTTAAAACAGATCATAGAACATGTGCTGGAGGTTGCAATTTGACACCATAAGAATGTACCACAAAGAATGTAAAATTTCGTAATCGAAACATCTAAAAGAAATTGATATGTACGAAAAGAACTCAAATTGATGGATCTATTGCCTACTGGTTACTGCTGGTTAAACATTTATATATGCTTGCTTCTTAAACCACAAAAAGATTTAAATGATTCAGTTCTTACCAATATAACGTCGAAGGCCTGTCCTGCCTCCAATTGATTGAACGCTTTCCTCTACGCACACTGTTGAAAGCAATTGGGATATCCTCAGCTAGCGGCAGATCACAAATTTCTCTAACAAATTTCCCATCTGTTGTCCATATTTCGACTTTCTTTGGAAACCTTCCACATGGTACAATGTAGGAATATGGCCGGTGAATAGAAGTAACCAAAACATATTTCTCATCCGGTGAAGGATCAATAGATGTATATACAGCAGGAGGACCAATCGACTTCATTGTCCCATCCAAAGAGACCAAGACTAGTTGCGATGTGGCATAATAGTCAAACAAATCTTCATCATATTCATCTTTTAGCAGATCCTGGAAGGTCCTGACTTGAATAACATTTTGCTGCTCATTTGATTGAATTTTTGGGCTAGAAGGAACTAATGGCTTCTTTGGCAGAGATCCACGGGATATTGGAATGATGCAAACCAACAATGTGGAATCATTAACCCATACAAAACTATAAAGCCACAGATAGAGAAGCATTAGCACAAGAAAGGTAATGCTTGCAAGCCAACAAGCAAGAAAGCTAACCTCACCTGTCAAAAATTGCATTTAAGTATATATCTGGCGACTGAAAAAGTTGCCTAGCTTTTCCTGATTCTACGTCTGCAACCCATACTCTGAGCTTGCTGCTATTGTTGTCCTCCTAGTTGAAAAATATCTAAAAGTCAGCAAAAGCATGAGCTGCATTTCAAGTGACCACTTGAAGCACCAGAATGTCACCTCATCAACTCTAACGCTGAAGGATAAGTGTTGTCCATCGCGTGACCTGGTTTAGACAGAAACACAATAATCATAACACAAGGATAATGTAATTCCTAATTGTACAATGAGCAATTCTTTTTTTGGATCATAAATACAACTAGGAACTCTCAAATGTAACATCAGAGACAACCAGAGTAAAATAACACAAATAACTGAGAGAACCATGGTTTCTTCACTTGGATATTTATCAAATCTCATCTATTGGAATTAACAGAAGAAACAAGCTTAATACCAATCTAGTGGACAATAACTACATGAAAAATGGTAAATTACCAGCAAACAAAATTAATCTTAGCTCCATCAGGTAAACCATGCACCTCTTTCTCTGGCCCCAATTTGCCATCATCCATTAAATCATGGATCCCTATTCCAGTGTAGAAAGACCTGAGAGGAGTATACAATGTCAAACATGGCAGAATCAAATGGATGAAGATATTGCCCTAGCAATGCTTTCACAATGAGGTCAGAAAACAAAAGCAGAAGGACAAAAAAGAGCCTACTGATTACTCACATCCGACTCCGAGCATTATAGTTTCCATCAATCCGTACACCAGCAAGTTTTTCCTCTGGTCTTGCAAGATCTAACAATGGCGGCAAAGATCTGCGCTTAAGGAATAGGATCTTGTTCCTTTGAGGTGAGAAAGACAACACGGGAATTGGTGGTGCATCCACAATATCTCGGATTTCCTTTGGAGGAAGGTGATACCCACCCCCGAATGACAATACTACACCACCACATGGAACAAAATTATTAAACCAATGAATTACAAATCTTATGGACCCTTGCATTTGCATTCATTAAAGCATGATCACAGAATGAGAAATTCACAAACAATTAGTAGGCCAAGAGCATAATACATGTACACTGTGACAAGAATCTTCTCAGAGCTATCTCGAAAGTTTTCTATTGCCTCTACCAAATCAATAAATCTGAACATTCAATGCAATAATATGAGATATAAACTGCCGATGTCCTTATAAATAGCATTTAGTATATCAATTATCTCAAAAGATATCTTTGACATATTTAGAATGAACACAACCACCATTACCGTAAAAGTGTGTTTTCAGAGAACAATGGCACATCTAATGGAATTTTTTTCCATAAAAAACAAAACGAAAATAATGAGCGAATTGAAGTTCTTATAGACAGCAAAAATTATCTTGTAAACACCAGCCTCCAAACATCAGCAAAGACCATTATAAACTGGACAGGAAGTGGGTGGCCAGCTCCAACGAGAGGCAGTTATCATGTTTTGAACCTCTGACCAACTATGTCACAATGGATAGGAAGCGGAAACTTACAAATCAACTAACTGGGAAGCCCTCTCCATTTTCCATCAAAAAAAAAATCAACTAACCGAATCATAATCATAGATAAGTAGAGAAAAACACAATTTTTCTCGTTCAAAAATAAAAAAATGGAAACTCATAAATCAAGAAAGGTCCCTAGAATGATAGATAGAAAGAAAACTATACAACGATTTTTCTTGAAAGTCAGTTATTTTCTCCAGATTCCAATCCCCCAGGACATTAAACAAACACCAACCAGGCACACTTTCAAAAAAACAACAACTAAATCACAATCTGCTCCAAGAAAGCTACGATTGAAAATGGAAGACCCAAGTCAACCAAAAGACCTCGAGATGGAGTAAATGGAGAAGTGGCCATTCTTGGCAACAATTGCTCCATTAAAACATCGTACAATAATTTTAACAACAAAAAAGTTTAGATTCAAAATCCAGCACCGAACCCACAATCTAATCCAAATGCAAAGAACGCCATCATCTTTCTCTAGAAAAGAAGGAAACCCAAACCAAGAAAGGCCTCCAAGATGATCGAAAGACAAAGCACAAACAAGGAATGAACCAAGCTTCAAAAAAATCACTCATACTTCAAGAAAAAACCAAACCCGAAATCACAATCTAATTCAGAAGATTAAAAAGGCACGATTTTTCATTTCAAGAGAACAGAAACCGAAATCGAGAAAAGCAGCCGGAGAAAACCAAGAATTGAGCCGTGCGTACCTTCGTCCTCTTCGGGGCCGGAATCGGGAGCAGTCGACCCATTGGGATCCGCGGCACCATTCTCCGCGGCGGAGGCCAAGGGAGCGAGCCTGGAGAGCCTGGAGGAAGCGGAGGCGGAGCGGGAGGCCATGGGCTTCGGCGGCTTCTTGCGGGCGAACCGAAGAGACCCGGGCGCGGAGATCGACGGAACGGAGCGGGAGAGGGAGCGGAGGGAAGGGGCGAAGCAGATGGGGTTGAGGAGAGCAAAGCGATGGCAGGCTTTGGGAAGGAACATAATATCGTCGCAATGATGGATTTGGGGACTGGCGTACCCTGACACTGTTCTAACTTTTTTTTTTCCCCTTTTTTCAAGAATATCTTCGCAATAATTTGTTTGTCCTCTTTGTTTCTTACAATATTCTATAGGAGTGGTCTAGATTCATGGACGCAACTTTCATTGAATATTTTTTTCATCTTCCAAAAGACTTTTGCATAAAGTTGATAATGAAAAAAGTGGGAATTTTCTTTAACTTAATTGACCTTGATTCCCTCCCTTTTCTAAAGTTTACGTGAAGGTTAATTTTTTTTCTTTTTGCCCTTTGTTTTTTATTTTTTCCTTTCATGTTTGAACTCAAGCATACCTGCTCTGTTAATAAGTGCTCTAATCAAAATTAATTATTAGTTTGATTCAATTTTATTACTAAAATTATTTTTTATATTATTTAATAAAAATTAAAAAAAATTATTAAATCGTTCGGATTTCAAAACAGTCTAACTTTGTTTTCAAATTTTATTTTTATTAAATTTATATTAATATTTTATTATTTTATATTATTAAATTAAAAATTAATTATAATATTATTTAGTTCGATCAAATTAATTTATTCGATCAAACTAATTAATCCATGATCCAAATGTTAAGCTGATTCGTTGTTTGGATCTGATTTTCAAAATATTGTTGTTAACACTTTTATGACATTGCAAGAATAATTGATTTTAGCGACGTCAAAATATGTCGATAATGCGTCGCTAAAGCGATTTAGTGATGCATTTCGGTCGTCGCTGTAAATTCCATCGCAAACTGCTATATGTCGCAGTTTCGTCGCTAATTAGCGACGCAACGTAATGCGTTACTATTTTGCGACCAAAAATTCGTCGTCGCAATTTAGCGACGCATTAGTGACTCAAAATTGCATCATAATTTTGCGACGTAATGCATCGTAATTTTGTGACGCAAATTGCGTCGCAATATTACGACGCACAGAACTGCGTCGCAATATTGCGACGCATCCTACTGAGTCACCACTACGTCGTAATATTGCTACGCAGTTCTATGAGTCACAAATTTATTAATTCATTTAAAAAATATTGCGACTAGAACTTTTTTTTAAAAAAATAAAATATTATTTAAAACTCTTAATACAATTTCATCGCATTCAATCCAAAGATTATCGCTAAATATCCAAAAATATTGATCGAAACATTCATCCCAAAATTTTTGATAATGTATAAAATTTTATTTTATTAATAATAAAAATTTTGGATACACAAAACAGGAAAAAAAACATCAAGAATCCCCACTGTCACGATCACGGAAAGGCTGCGAAGGCTAGAATGAACCCTGCGATATTTGGCGAACCAACTCTTGCATCTAACGCATCTACTCTCTCATGCTGCAAGATCATGCCGAATCTCTTGCCGAACCTCCTGCCGTAATAGATCTTTGAATATCGTCTAAACGATCAGGAGGAATATCGCCAAAATAGTGTGAAGTGGATTCGAAAAAATATCTAGAAGCTTTAGCGTCCATATCGTAAACCCTACGGTCTCGCGACTGGGCACCAACAGCTTTCAAAAATACACGTCGACTCTCCTCTGGTGAGAGTTCGATGAACGGCCCCCCATCAGTGGAGTCGACCTACGATGTCTAAGACTGAAGCTCCTCGACTCGTGCCTTTGAATTATAGAATCAATGATAAATAAATCATTATACGAACTTGAATAAAGGTTTAGAAATTAAACAGTTACAACATAAGTCAAATTTCTTACCGCAACCTTCTGTGATCGTGCATCGACCCAGGTATCGTCCTTCCTGATGTGTGTCGTCCTGAATAAGTTGAACTCACCAGGATCATTTTCCTCCCGCTCAGACTATAAAAGCAGAAGAAATGATATAAATGTAAGTATTTGCAAATGACTAAATTAGTAATTAAATTATTTATGTTTTCTTACCATACGGCGTCTGTGCTCCTGAATGGAAATGGACCCCACAGTGTGGTAGGAGAGACCAGTGCCACGACCGGCCTTCTCAGTTCAATGATTCGTGGTGGCTGATGCAGACCTCCTTTGTCAGGCCTCAGACTACCACACCTGCTGCCAGTCGTGCCAAATACCCTCCGGCACATGCACAGGGCAATCACTCGATCTCCTCCAACAATGAAGCAAGTCGGAGTATCGGCGTGCCGCAAGAGCATTACATGCTGCCCTAACGGCATCATGGATGGTTGGGTCCACGTAAACTTTTTATGCATTTAAATAAACAGTTAGTTTAAGAATATATTAAGATTGAGTTATTTTAAATCAGTAATAAATTGTGTTTAATAAGTTTACTTGAAACTCTACAAAATAAAACTCTCTCATGGCCGCAGATACATGATGCCAATCGTAGCCAGTGGGATCAGCACGGATCTGGAATATGGAGCTGATCCGGCTCGATACAGAATGCTGCTCAATAAAGCTGTAAAAAAATCCATATTTATAAGTAAATGCTCGGTAACACATAAACATATATTTACAATTATTATATACTTACTGTCCATCAACATCCAATCGAAGTACGATGCGGCCGACGTGGAAAGAACTCTCAGATGTCTGTGCCGATCGGTTATGAGACTCGAAGGCTACAGATCTAAACTCTCCATCTCCAATGCTCATGAAGTAATCTGATGCGGCAGGGCCACGTCCCTGCTCGCTCTGTCTATCGGCGGAAGATCTATCTCGGCCCAACATACTGAAAATACTAAAGAACGATGCAATATAATTATGAATAATGATTGAATATGTAAAAATTTAGCACTTATAAAAATAAATTGAAATTTAATAAACATATTTGTTTAATCAGTATCATTTGTTTCATCAAATGTTGGTTCAACATCTGATGCCATATCGGATTGTGATTCAATGTCATTATCATCGGAAGAAAATCGAACATTTGCATCCTCAATTTCTTGGACATCACCATTTGGATCTCTAACTAATGTTTCAGGAGCCCTTGTATCGTCCTCAATTACATGCATTTCCATCTTATCCTCTTGAAATGCAGGGCACTCAGGTGATTGACTTGATGAACTCTCGTCTAATATGATTGCTAAACGTGGAAGGATTTTAGAAACAGCCCACCAATCTCGCTTGTCGTTGCGCAAACTTGGATATCCGCAGTAAAATACTTGCTGAGCTTGGGATGCAAGGATGAATGGTTCATATTTCTACAATCTTCAATGATGGTTGACTTTAACTAGATTGTAGTCGTTATAAACCCGGAACTGTCGGATCAAACTAATCGCAATGAAACAATACTGTTCGTTTTATAGGCCAACCGGGATATTCAACTTCAATCACCTCTACTAACTTTCCATAATAATCCATCATATTTGCTCCAACACTTTCTCCTTTGACACATACATCTCGGTTCTGCGTACCTCTTAAAGACGCTAGTCATTCAATTTAAAATTTATACCCATTAACAAAGTAGCCAGTAGAGGTTGTTACGGTCTTCAATGGCCATTGCGCTAGACATTTAATGAAAATATTGTCGATTGTAAACCATGGACCGTTTACCTACAAAGTAATAAGCTATTCACATCCATTCGAAAAATAAAAGCCATTATTGCAATTGATTGAGTGATACTACTCACATATTCATAAAACCAGTAAGCGAACTCCATTTCTAACTTTTGCCCAATGGCAATTTGACTGATGTCGGGATTCATATGTCGTTGTCTATCACAAAACATCCTAAAGGGATGATAACAATTAAAACTTTTGTTAGCAATTAAATAATGAGGTATATTATAATTTAAAGTAGTGAAGTGTATACTTACTCAATGTATGGATCGACTTCTCTACAGTTCATTAGGATGTAATAATGTGTTGCATTATACTCCGCATCGCTCAAATCTCTTGACCTCCCCCCAAATGAACGACCCATACCTTTAAAAACTGATATTCTATCATCATTAGGTTGTCTTTCGTCCACACATACATCATCGTTACGACCTAGATTTCAGCTCCTCGTGCGGACGTGACTCTCAAAGTAATGAGAGGCAAAAGCTGAAACTTCTTTAACCATGTATGCATTGCATATAGAACCTTCAACCCTTGCCTTATTACGCACATTATTTTTTAACTTCTTAAGGTACCTACATGTACAAGTAAGAAATAGAATAAACCAATTTTCTCGCAATGAAAAAAAAAAAAAATGTCACTACCGATTATTAAGATATTTACCTCTCGAAAGGATACATCCAGTGATACTGCACGGGACCAACTATACTCGCTTCGTATGGCAAGTGAACAGGTAAATGCTCCATTGAGTCAAAAAAACTTGGAGGAAATATTCACTCCAGCTTGCATAAAATAATTTGAATTTTGTCCTCAAGCCTTGCCATGGATGCAGAAGTAATGACTGCGGCAGATAACTCCTTGAAGAACAAGCTGAGCTTCGTCAATGCCTTCCTCACATGGTACGGAAGCAACTCACGAAAAGCTATAGGCAATAACCACTGCATGAAAACATGGCAGTCATGACTCTTCATGCCAAACAACTTGAGCTTATGCATATCCACACACCTACTGATATTTGAAGCATAACCATCTGGAAATTTTAACCCTCTAACCAGTTACATAAAACTTCTCATGAATTTCTGTCAAGAGTGTAACAGGCTTTAGGATAGGTCCCGTCAGCATTCCTCCTCAAATCAGCTCTTGTGCAATATTGATTAAGTTCTTCTCTCGACTTTGCAGTGTCTTTGGTTTTTCCCAGGATGTTTAGCACCGTATTAAATATGTTATCAAAGAAATTTTTCTCATATGCATAACATCCAAGTTGTGCCGGATGAGATTTGTGCTCCAATATGGCAGATCCCAAAAAATACTCCATTTCTTCCAGTTGTGTTCTTTACATATACGACCATTTACTCTATCTGCATCGGCTTCCCAAGCATTCCTCAACCCCAAATGCTCTATAGTATCAAATATATCTGTGCCGGACCTAACCGGTTCGACAGATTTTGTGACTGCTTTGTTCTTCAGAAGGCGATCAAGTTCCGCCTATAAGGATGATTTGAAGGCAAGAACTTCTATGATTATCAAACCATGACTGCTTACCACTCTTCTGCAATGTAATGCATCAGAATCATTCATGCAGTAAGGGCACGCCATACACCCAGCTGTGCTCCAACTAGATAACATTGCATATGCCGGGAAGTCACTGATTATCCACATCAAAGCAGCTCTCATGATAAAATTTTGTTTCATTGAAATGTCGTAGGCCATGACTCCAGTTTCCCACAACATTTTCAATTCGGCCACCAACGGTTGCAGGAAAACATCAATCTTTTCCTTTGGATTTGATGGTCCTGAACCAATACTGTTAAAAATATTGTAATATCTTTCATGCACTTCCATGGAGGAAGGTTATATACAGTCAGTATCACGGGCCAACAAGAATACTGTTGGTCCCGCTTGACCAAATGGTTGGAAGCCATCGGTACAAAGACCTAATCTCACATTCCTTATATCGTAGGCAAAATCAGGATGACTGTCATTGAAATGTTTCCAAGCTTTTGAATCTGATGGATGCCGCATTTCATCTTCTTTAGATTCATGTTCATGCCATCTCATATCAGCAGCTGTAACCTCAGATCTGTATAATCTCTGCAGGCATGGAGTAAGAGGAAAGTAAAGCATCCTCTTGTAAGGCACACTTTTCCTCCTACTAGTACTAGCTCCGCCTTCATCGTTGATGTACCTCGATTGCCCATAAATCTTACACATCTCAGGTCTGAATCTTCACCCCAATATATCATACAATTGTTCAAGCAACAATCGATCTTATTAACTGGGAGCCCTAGGCCACACAACAACTTCTTCGTTGAGTAAAAACTGTCTGCTAAAACATTATCATTTGGCAAAACTTCCTTCATTACTCTAGCTACAGCATTGAACGCCTTTTCTGATAATCGATGTTCTGCCTTAATATTCAACAACTGAGCAGCCATAGACAATTGGGAATAACTCTCACAACCAGGATACAATTCTTAATTTGCAGCACGAACATATCATAAAATTATTGTCCATCTGATTTGGTTCTTCCATAAATGTATTCTGATTGAATTCATTACCCGATGCATTCATCACCATTTCTTCATATCTTTTTAAATTCACATGGTTCATCAACGAAAATTGAAACTTGTTGGCTTGTGAACAGCTGCACCCATTTCCTCTGTTTCACTATGACAGTACCAAACATCGTAATCAGGAACAAACCCCTTCTTACACAAATGCACCTTAACAGTTTCAACACGCTTTATTCTGACACCTGTATAAGTTGCATGGGCACCTAATCCTAGGCCCATCCATCCATTCAGGTTGGCTACATGCAAATGCAATAAATTCTTCCAATCTATTCAAAAAATCTGGATTAAGCAAGCCATCTTTTAATCTTGCATACATCCACAAGCGAGGCCGCTCATTTTTGACCAACTTATACAATTTTCTGGTAAACCATTAAAGAAAACCACAATTTAAAACAATAGTATTAATACTTTGATAACTAAATTAGTTATTGTACACGTCTAAGGTAAATAATAACTATTTAAAAAATTTATAAATATATCAATTTTATTTTTAATGATTGTAACCAATTGATTAGGCCAAGCCCTGATAAGGTCCCTCCTTTGTAAGGCCATGCCACGTGGAGTTCGCGAGACTTCACGAGTATGCAGGTGTCCTAAATTAATTCCATCTTCACTTTATATCTAAAAGGTAAGGCCCTATCCCATTCAAGAATATTTTTGTGATATGTATTCTACTATTCATTATGTTGAAATTTCAGCAGCATTTCCCATATGTTCTCCTAAATGTGCATATATGCCACACTAGGAGAACATATGAGGAAATACAAACCACAATCTCAACATACGATAATAATAGCAAACTAATATATCGCAAAAAATATCTCAAACTGTCCACTAGACAATTTGAGAATTTATAAGACTACGTCTTGCAAATTCTCAAACGGTCTAAAGGTTAGTGCTGCGAGAAATAATATTCCTAAGAAAAACAATCGAACTTATGCTTGTGAACCAATTTTCTTGACTATTATACATATTTTGATTGTGGTCTATAGTCACTAACTTATAAAACTGATATTATGTCAAAGATAATAACCTTAATCTAATATTTATGCATAGTAACATCTAATAATACTATGCTTTCAATATTGGACAGGCTGGACCAAAATTTTTCATAACACATCAACCGTGGCACATCTATTAAATCCATACATAAACTAATTTCCAAAATAACATATCCCAATATGAAGGAAATGTAACTTAAATCAAAGCCTAAGTCACAACAATTTATAATGAAAATAAATGCAATAATATATGTAAGATGTTCACCAGTAAACTACCATGCATAGTTTAATATGCTGATAAATTGAACCATAAATATATAAAAACCACTAATCAATCATGACTTAATTAATTTAAAATAGAAGCACTAATTAATCATAAACCAATTTTTTAATTAATTTACTATCGATGAAATCACTAATTAGCAAATATTACAATGATGTTATATTGCAATCATTATTTATTCGAATACTATAATTTATTATTATATTAAATTATAATATTATAAACTAATATAAGTTAATAATATTATAATATGATATTATTATATTATGACATAATATAATTACCATAAACATACTTTTTTATGATCACAGTAAATATTAAAAGTTAAAGGAATAATAAATTTTATTTTTCATATTTTATGACATAAAATCCTAATATTTTATTATATCATAATTTAATGTTATTTTAATGAGATTGTTATATTAATTTTTTTATGGGTAACGATGGATATAATATTTTTAATATTGTAACATTAAATTATAACAGCATTCTTATAATACTACATGCATAAAGAAAACTATTTTGATTTTATTTTAAAATTCCATCAAACACAAAATAGTTCAATACAATCGTATTATAAAATCATTATATTATAATATTATAATATCACATAATATAAATTTTTATACAATATTAAAATATTATTATAATGTATTCTAATTATATTATAATATAGAATTATTATATATAATGATATTACTATAGTGGTTTTCTAAATTTAATTGATATAATAATATGATTGAATATTTATTATAAGATTAAAATATCAAAAAAATTACTAATAATATTTTTAATAATAATTATTAAATCATTAAATCATTAAATTAGTTACACAATATATTTTGTTGCCTTATAGAATAATATTTTATAAGAAATTTTTTGTTTTTATTAAAAATTAGCCTAATATATCATGTTCTTGTAACTTAAATCAAAGTCTCAGTCAGACCATTTCATAAAAAAATTACATAAAATATATGTAAGATGTTCACAAGTAAACTATCATGCATAGTTTAATATGCTGAGAAATTCAACCATAATTACATAAAAGAACTAATTAATCACCTAGCAGTTTATTTAATTAAATTACTATC
>UESW01001359.1:0-37762 GCA_900491605.1 Calamus simplicifolius
TAGAGCTATTTGTTCCTTCACTAAGGAACTCCTTTTCAAGAAAAACTGCTCTATTACTAATGAACAACTTTTGTTCTTCAGTATTGTAGAAGTAATATCCTTTGGTTTCTTTCGGATAGCCGATAAAAAATATTTGTCAGATTTGGGTTCAAGTTTGTCTGATTTTGCACGTTTCACATAAGCCGGACACCCCCAGACTCTCAGATAGGTAATAACCGGTTTATGTCCATACCACATCTCATGTGGAGTTTTAGAAACAGACTTACTTGGAACCTTATTAAGAATATGACAAGCTGATTCTAATGCGTATCCCCAAAATGATATTGGCAAGCTTGCAAAACCCATCATGGACCGAACCATGTCTAACAGAGTTCGATTCCTTCTTTCCGACACACCGTTATGCTGCGGTGTTCCAGGAGGAGTCCATTGGGAGAGAATCCATTCTCTCTTAAATATGTCACAAATTCATTGGAAAGGTATTCGCCTCCTCGATCTGATCGAAGGGTCTTAATACATTTTCCTGTTTGTTTTTCTACTTCTTTATGATATAGTTTGAACATTTCAAACGACTCAGATTTATGTCTCATAAGATAGACATAACCAAACCTAGAAAGGTCGTCTGTAAAAGTAATGAAGTAGTAATATCCACCTTTGGCACAAGTGCTCATTGGTCCACATACATCAGTATGTACTAGACTCAATAGCTCTTTGGCTCTTTCACCTTTTCCAGTAAAAGATGACTTGGTCATTTTACCAAGAAGACAGATTCACAGGTAGTTAATGATTCACAATCATCAACTCGAAGGATGCCCTCCTGAGTTAACCTGTTTAATCTGTTCTTATTGATATGACCCAGCCGATGGTGCCAAAGATAAATGTCTGTGACATCAGTTGTTCTAGGGCGCTTACTTGAATTGTACACTACATTCACAGGCTGTGATAATATATAAATGCCATTAGATAAATGCCCAGTCATTACAGTGACTCCATTCATAATGATATTCAAAGTAACATCCTTTATTGAAATTTCATAATGACTTTTGGCCAGAAGGCCTACAGAAATTACGTTCAACAAGAACGTGGGCAAAAATGACAATCATTTAGTATAATGACATTTCTATTGAAAACTATTTCAAGAACTCCTAATGCCAGAACTGGAACTAATCTTCCATCGCCGACATTAAGGAATCTTTCATTGTCCTCAAATCTTCTAGTGACCTGTAGTCCCTGCAATGAATTGCAAATGTTAAAAGGACTCCCGGTATCCAATACCCAGGTCTGATTATCATATACAGAAAAATTACAAGGTGTTATCATATAAATACCTTGTTGAGCAACATCTTGCTCCTTTTTCTTCTTTGGCCTGTTTGGATCAAGTGTGGCAATGTAAAGAGGACAGTTCCTCTTCCAGTGCCCTTGCATCTTGCAGTGAAAGCATTCAGCTTGACTTTTATCAACTTTCTTCTTCTGCATCTGACCCCTTATAGATGTCCTAGCATGTTGCACCTTTTTATTATTCTTTTTCTTCTTTCCTTTCCCAAAGGGTTTACGCCCTACCTTAGATCCTTCAACCACATTAACCAAACCCTTAGAGAGCTGGTTATCCTTCTCAAAGTTCTGTAACAACCCCAACAAACCGTGGTAGTTGACTGCAGGCTTTGTCATTCGAAAATGAGTAAGGAAAGGTCGGAAGGATGGAGGCAAGGAATTCAGGATCGCATCTTTTCCCAACTGCTCATGTAAGGGAAAGCCGAGCTTGCTTAGGAGTTCTATCTTCTCGATCATGTACAATACATGATCAGTGACAGGAGATCCATCCCTCATTCGAGCATTAAAAATAGCACAACTAGTCTTGTGCCTTTCAACATCGTCGGGTGTGCCGAAAGATTCATTCAACGCTTGAATGATTTCTTCTGGCTGAGCATTCTCGAACCGGCGACCGAATTCATCGTTCATTGCTGCTAGCATGATACAACGCACGCTAGTTCTATCATTGAGCCACTTCTGATAAGTGTCTTCTCAGAACTTTGGGTGTTTGCATCAGGTATCTTTGGTGCAGGATTATTCAGAATATATAGAATCCTCTCATGCTCAAGGACGATCTTAAGTTTTCTAAACCAGCTATTGAAATTTGAACCATTCAACTTGTCACTATCCAATAGGGACCTTAATGATAAATTAGTGGCCATTTCTGCATAAGGAAAAACTAAAGTTTATTAGTATATAAATTGATTCAGTCTAAAGACTTGGACTTTAGTCTAAAGATTCTTCCACTATTTTGTTCAAATTGGCAGCCTCTACACCCCAATTCGAAGAATTATTCTTAATTCTTTAGCGGGCACTAAGATCTACATAGAACTACATACAGGCCCAAGTGAAGCTTGGCTAACCCATATGCATCTAAGAGTAGGTTCAAAACCAATTGTTTCCCCAAACAATTCTTAGTGTTCAGTTTTGCCCCATGTACCTCTTCAGCAGGCATGGAGTGCCTCCACTGAAAGTTCTGGTTAGGTCCAACCATTAAATGATATAATCAGTGTAACCTATCAATAGACAACCAAGCCCGAGTGAAGCTCGGCTCACCTGACTGTCTATTTAATAGTTACGCTGACTTATCATATAATGAATGATAATTCCGATGGTTGACAAGCACCAGGCATGGAGTGCCTCCAATGATTATCAAGACATCGGACTCATTATCACCCACCTTAATGGGAGGCTATGATCTAGTTATCATATAACTATTTCATTTTAAGGACCTAATAATTTTAGAGGATTTTAATAATCTGAAGACAAATTGACTAATCAAGTTCTCCCACTGAATCTATGAAATCGGTAGAATGAAACAAGATTAAGTCAGGTTAAGTGGCACCTAAATCAGTCAGACTGATTTCCTTACAGGCATGGGTCAACCCGAATCAGGTAAATGATCTGAATCATAAATGGTTCACCACATTGACCAGGTGAGTGAGATCGATGGGAGGGATATGCCATTAACTCGTTAAAGACGCATCAATACGAGTAGCTCCCAATTAAAAACCATTCGATCGTTGATCCTAGAGCAACTTGCCAACTCACCTTGACATCATATGGTTAACCAATTCTGATTTGACCATCTAAGAGATTCATGCTCAACCACGGAGCCTAATCTACTTCCATTTGGTTTAATCAAAGAGAAGGACATGATCAACTACAACTATTGTTTGATTTAGAGCATTCTTAACCTAATCTAATTAGATTTGATCAAATACTCTTTTAGTCCAGTTGATTTAAACCTTAGGGTCTAACCCTTTATGGACCCGATTTAGCTAACCCAAAAGATTAAATATATTTCATGTTTACATGTCATATATTTCAATCAAGCATCACATGTATTATGTTACTACTCATAATTCCTATATTTAGATCATATCTAAAGAGATTATGAATTAATATTTGACATTCAAATTAGACTCTCATAAATATTTGTATGTTTCATAACATAGACATCATGCCATCATATATCATATCTATATTTTATACTAAACATGCAAATATCATGCTTTTATACAACATCAATATGTATCAAATATAAAACATATTTTGAGAGTGCATGTAATCTAGTTTTGAAGCCAAAGATCAATTTAAATTATCACAGACACGGCAATATGTCACAGAATACCTCGTTGAATGGGTAATTTGGATTTTCAATCCATCTGTGACCGAATAGACCTTGCGATTAGTTTTAGCCTTGATTACACAATTAATAAGAACATTAATTTACATGCAATAAATTAGATCAATAAGAAACCATTGCTCTGATACCATTTGTTGGGGGTAGAGGACTCCGAATACATAGAACAATTTGATATGTTGCATATGCAATGCAACAATTATCAATGCGGAAATTTAAAGATTACATATTAATCTTTCTAACATGCATCAAGATCATATCTTTGCCTTATATTATAAGATCGTTTGATCTAAGTATTGCATATAAATTAAATAATTAAGATCATATCTTAATCTTCAAGATGAGAAGTCATACTACTCATCTTGAAGCCTGCCTTAAGATCTAAGGATCAAATCACTCACCTTAAGAACAGTAGGTAAATCCTTTGTGCTCTGCAGCCGTTCAATCGTCCGGCCTCTAGTATTGTCCACGCGAAGCCCCGAATGATCGGATTCCCGGGAGTGCTAGCTCGCGGAAAAATAATTTTGCTGATCTTGAATTCTTCCACTTGAATCTTCCTCCAAGATCCACCAAGCTTTTGCTAACACTAAAATCACACCAGAATTTTCTGTTCTAACTCTTAGAACTGTAACACTTGGTTCTAACTGTTTAGAATTTTTGATCTCTTTTGATCTTGTGTTGTTATCTGGTGAGGGATGTCCTCTATTTATAGTTTCATATTAGCCAGCCTATTGAATTCTAACATTTAGAATTCCGCTGTTTTTGTGAAAACCAAAGAGACATATTAAATTCACACACTTATCAATGCATGAAGAGTTGTGTGGAGTGCTCTTCCAAAGAGGCACATTAATTCACACCTTGTCAATGCACGAGAGTTGTGTGGAGTGCTCTTCAAAGAGGCACATTAATTCACACACTTGTCAATGCACGGAGAGTTGTGTGGAGTGTCAATGCATTCTCTTCCAAAGAGGCACCTTTTAGAAAATTTATTTTTCTTGAACTTGGGAATCATTTGAAGAAGACTAAAAGTTATAAATTAAATTCTGCATGAGAATTTAATTTCTCATGAGATGAGATTTTAGTTATCTCATCATGCGAGAAAACCTTTTTCACACATGGGGTTTGGATTTTTGGTTTTAAGCTAATTTGAATTTATTGGATTAAACCAATATAGATCATGGTCCTAGCCCAAATCAAATTTGGCTAATCCTGAATCTATTTAAATCCAAATCAAATCTAATTTCAAATCAATATTTGAAATTGATTAGTCCTTCTAATAGACTTAAACCAAATTGAATCTTATTCACTTGTACTTAATCCAATTGAGATAATTCAATCAATCAAATTGATTAATTAAATCATATACGATTCTCAATCGTTGATCAGCAAATAGATCATCCTAGGAAACTTCTATGCGTGTGACTCTCTAGGTTCGAACCTAAGCCGGTAGCATAGAAATAATTTTCTATACTAATCGATGTGCCCATCTAGCAATGGAACCCGACGTCCGGATAGGTCGAAGAGTTGCCGAGCAAACTCCAAGAACCCTAAGAAATAGTTACCGTATAATTCATCCTCTTGACCACAAATGCTAAGGATGGCTTAAGAGCCTGTCAACTCTAAACAGCAAATCCATAAAGTGATTTCAATTTTAGTGATCATGTGACTTTCACATGAAGTGCCTTGGCCAAGGTCTTGCTAAATTGAAACACAAGCATTTCTCCTTTTAACGGGATAGGTCAAATTCCATCTTGATCCACAACTGACTACCACAAGTACTTGACTGCACCCAGTAACCTTTCGTAGCTGGATTAGAAATCCAGGTGGTCCGGCACCTAAGTACAATGAGTTTCTTGTAAGCCACTGGTTGTGATCTTCAGGTCTGAAGGATACTTATACCTATATCTTCTCGGATTAACTCTTGACAGTAGAGTATCCAAAAATGAGTCACGTTCGGTGAAATGTACTCCTACACTTTCACCTGTATGTCATACCAGTGTCTCTACACTCCTTGGTTAAGAGGACAACCAACAAATATGATATACAACGTCCTATAATTGATAGTACTATGGCCCTGTCATAGTATATCATTTGGTCGCGAACTCTTTTAAGGACCTTCAAAGATAAATCCTCCTTTATCGTGAAGGAAGATCCTGAGGGCTTCATTACTATTAGGAGTTTTAAGAAGATGTTCTTGTAATGAATAAACTGCCAAATAACTTTTATTAATATATCAATTTATATATAATTTACTTTAGCACAATCATCAAATGATTGGCTTTAGGATATAATTTCCAACAATAATAAGCCGCGGAGGTAGGGAGAAAGTCGGTGAGGCTGCAATAATGCCACGGAGGCAGAGAGAAAGCCGCTGAGGCTACAATGATGTCACGAAGGTAGAGATAAAGCCGAGGAGGCTGCAATAATGCCACGAAGGCAGAGAGAAAGCCGTTGACGCTGCAATGATGCCGCGAAGGCAGAGATAAAGCTAAGGAGGCTGCAATAATGCCACAGAGGCAGAGAGAAAGCCGTTGAAGCTGCAATGATGCCACAGAGGCAGAGATAAAGCTGAGGAGGCTGCGATAATGCTGCAGAGGCAGAGATAAAGCCGAGGAGGCTACGACGATGCCGAGGAGGCTGCGATGATGCCGAGGAGGTTGCAATAATGCCGCAGAGGCAGAAAGAAAGCCGTTGAGGCTAAAATTATACCGCGGAGGTAGAGATAATGCCGATGAGGCTGCAATAATGCCGCAAAGGCAGAGATAAAGCTGAGGAGGTTGCAATAATGCAGCGGAAACATAGAGAAAGCCGTTGAGGCGCAAACCGCCTCGGGGGTTTGTGTACCGCCCGAGGGGCGACTCAACCAGGTACGAAGCTATTAGGGACTTGAACCAACTCGGAGGGGCACTTTTGTGCCGGGGCCGAGTGGTGTCCTGCTAGCCGCGATGCTGATGAGCTCCTTTAGAATCGCCTCGGGGATTTGTGTGCTGCCCGAGGGACGACTCGATCGGGTATGAAGCTGTTAGAGACTTGAACCAACTCAAGGGGCACTTCTGTGCCAGGACCGAGTGGTGTTCCGTTAGCCACGATACCGGTGAGCTCCTTAGAGCCACCTCGGGGGTTTATGTGCCGCCTGAGGGGCGACTCGACCGGGTACGGAGCTATTAGGGACTTGAACCAACTCAGGGGGCACTTCTGTGCCAGGGCCGAGTGGTGTCCTGTTAGCCGCGATGCCGGTGAGCTCCTTTTGAACCATCTCGGGGGTTTGTGTGCTGCCTGAGGGGCGACTCGATCGGATATGGAGCTGTTAGGGACTTGAACCGACTCGGGGGGCACTTCTGTGCTGGGGCCGAGTGGTGTCCCGTTAGCCGCGATGCCGGTGAGCTCCTTTTGAACCATCTTGGGGGTTTATTGCTGTCCGAGGGGTAACTCGATCGGGTACAGAGCTGTTAGGGACTGAACCGACTTGGGAGGCACTTCTGTGCCAAGGCCAAGTGATGTCCCGTTAGCCACGATGCCGGTGAGCTCCTTTTGAACCATCTTGGGGGTTTGTGTGCCACCCGAGGGATGATTCGGCCGGGTACGAAGCTGTTAGAAACTTGAATCGACTTGGGGGGCACTTCTGTGCTGGGGCCGAGTGGTGTTCCGTTAGCCGTGATGTCGGTGAGCTCCTTTTGAACCGCCTCGGGGGTTTCGCGGTCGGTCTGTGGGTGACCTTATGATCGCAGGACAATTGAGAGCCTTTTTTGAGAGGTTAATTTTGTCGGGTTTTCTGTAATGCATTCAAATACTAATGAAAAGAAACTTTTTCTCAACGTGTAGTTTACTTAGCTTTTTCGTAGCTGTTTGCCTTTGCGTCGTATTTGGTGTTGATGTCGATTATAAACTTGAGAGCTTTTTCTTTAAAGAAATTGGTCTCCTTCTGCTGAGTTGATGACCTGCCCCCCCAGGAAACTATGTTGATTGAAGGTGGAGGGTACCAGTACTGAAATCCGAAGGCAGTTGGAATGGAATCCACAAGAGGTCTTGGGCTCAAATTGGCTCTGGGTGCAGCAGAGAGAAAAGAGAGGGGGTAGATAGAGTCAACAATCAAAGCCCTTTGCCCTCATCTCCCACCTTGCATTAATAGCATTAGCACGTCTTGGCTTATCACCATCAGGAATTAGAATGCCCATAAATACTTAGGGTGACTAGGAGTTAGGATTTGGGTGGCAAGTAGTGGCGCTCTTGCTGGCTAACGAGCCTGAGCCTTTAATTGCCGATGAGCTTGAGTTTGAGGTTGCTCTGATGCCACTGAGCTCCAAAGAAATATGACAGTGGTGAGTCTCTCGCTGGGGAGATCTCTCATCGGATGGATGGTGGATGGCTTGAGCGACAACTAAAGGAGTAGCATGGGCTCTTGTTTGTTGCTGTGATGCCACGAAATATTGCTCCCATAGCTTTTGGGCAGCTGCCATGGATGTTTGGACTTGTAGAGTGAGGGTGGCACGATGCTCTGCTTGAATGGCCCGAGATAGTGGTGATGATGGAGCAGAGAGCCGGCCTCTTGTTGCTCAGCTCGTTGAGGGTGCCTCCTAGCATAACTAGCAGAAGCTTCCATTATTGTTGTAGAGAAAGTGAGAGCTTGTAGTTTAGTGTGATAGAACTCTGCTTTCTTCCCCTTCCAGGCGCGCCAATCTGATGCTGCCAGATCACCCCCTTCGAACGTCCGTGAGGGTCTGATCGCCTTCTCCAGCGAGCCCGAGATCTTCTAGTGAGCCTCTCGTGTCTGGGAGCCTACAAAAAGACCCGAGGGCTGAAGATTCCGGCGAGAACCCTCCGACGCTCAAGTCAGTGCTCTGGGCAATAGCCTGAGCTTGAGGAAGCTCGAAAGAGAGAGAGAGAGACTTAGAGGAGAGCTCTCTGTGAGCAAGAATGAGCATGTTGGAGTGTAATGAGTTTGTTCTTTTGTGGTTACTAGAGTTACCTGATCGAGGGTCCCTCTTACCCATTTTATAGATGCTTAGAGTCTGTCCGATTTGAGTGGTTGAGGCCTCATAATGATGACTTTGATGGGTGAAGTGACAGAGCTGATGTTTGTGAGGCTTGGGGTGCCTTTGGGGTGCTGCCACTTGTAAGAGCATTTAAGGTGATGGCAGGGCTTGCTCCCTCCTTTGGCATGTCAGGGCTGCAGGTTAAATCCCATCAAAGTGGGTGGTTGTAGTTGGTTGGTGGGTCAAGTTCCATCAGAGTGGGTGGCCACTTGATTTGACCGCTATAGGGAAGAGAGATAAAAGGTGGTGGAGTCTTATCACCATCACGAGCCATACATCCGTCTGGGATGGAAGAGTTGAGAGTTGAAGCCAGTTGTCCCTTGTAGAGCATTGATTATAGAGTGCTTGCATGACACTGTTCATAACGATGCCGAGGCCGAGGTGGCCGAGCACTGTTCATGGCCGAGGCCGAGGTGGCCGAGCACTATTATGGCCGGAACAAAGCTGGAGGCTGGGGCGAGATGTCTATGGCCGGGAAGGAGCTAGAAGCCGGAACGAATCTAGAGGCCAGGATGGACGTCCATCCGTGGCCGAGCTGAGGTGCCGGGGCCAGGCTGGAGGCCGTCGAGGACTTCTGTGAGACGTAGAGTCAAGAACTCCTCGTCTCAGTTTTATTACGCCATCCTTTCTCATGCAAGGGTGCCAAAAGGGCCAATGTGGTAGCCATAATACCTTATAAATACCTTAGAAAAGGTAGGCGCACGTGGCCTTTATGAGACCATAAATGCCTTTGTGCGAAAGACATAACGCGACTGTAGAAGCCGAGCTAGAGTGCTGAGGCGGGGTCGACTTGAATGAGAGGGCCGACTTGAATGAGAGGGGGCCAACTTGGAAGAGGCCAGGATGGGACGATGCCGAGGCGGGGCCGACTTGAATGAGAGTGCTGATTTGAATGAGGCAGGGCCGACTTGAATGAGAGGGCCGACTTAAATGAGGCGGGGCCGACTTGGAAGAGGCTGGGATAGGACGATGCCGAGACGGGGCCGACTTGAATGAGAGGGCCAACTTAAATGAGGCGGGGCCGACTTAGAAGGGGCCGGGACGGGACGATGCCGAGGCGGGGCTGACTTGAATGAGAGGGCCGACTTGGAAGAGGCTGGGATGAGACGATGCCGAGGCGGGGCCGGCTTGAATGAGGCGAGGCCGACTCGGACTTCTTCCTCTCCTTGCATTACGCGCCTGTGACGCTCCACCCCATTAAATGCTAGCCAAGTCATTATGGCCGTTTCTGCACCATTAAATGCTAGCCAAGTCATTATGACCATTTCTGCACCATTAAATGCTGGCTAAGTCATTATGACCGTTTCTGCACCATTAAATGCTGGCCAAGTCATTATGACCGTTTCTGCACCATTAAATGCTCCAGCCCTACTTGACTAATGGACAGAAGGCCCTTTAGGCACGTGGCCCCCTTTTTCCTTTTTATTCTCTTTCTTTATCATGACGGAGCAACGCCATGGAGGAAATGTTTTAATGCCCATCGTACCCTTCGAAAAGAAAACTGAGTGGAACATTGAGGCCACTTAGGAATTAAGCCGTCCAGGAAGGCCGCCGCGACCGCCTAGGAAAATTATCTGAAAATTGCTATCTTGAGAGGATGCCATCCAAAAATTATTGTCTTTATTGCCCATGGGGTCAACTGGATCAGCTCCCAGCTGCCGAGCCCCTCTCGGTCATGCAAGCGTCGAGCTTCCCTAGGCCTCGTATTTCCTTGACCCCAGTAGGCCTCGGCCCTTGGCCCCCAGTCGGCCTCGGTCTCCAGACGGCCTCGGCCCTCGGCCCCCAATGGCCTCGGTCTCCAGACGGCCTCGGTCCCAGTCGGCCTCCAACCTGGTCGGCCTTGGCCCCGGTCGACCTCTGCCCCGGTCGGCCTCGACCCCCAGTCAGCCTCGGTCCCCAGTCGGCCTCGATCTCCAGACGGCCTCGGCTCCAATCGGCCTTGGCCCTCGGCCTTGCTTCCGCCTCGGCCTCGGCCTCCAGCCTCTACCTCGGCCCCAGTCGGCCTTGCTTCGGCCTCGGCCTCCAGCTTTGTCGGCCTTGGTCTCCCTTGGCCTCGGCCCCAGTCGGCCTCGGCCTCGGCCCCAATCGACCTTGGCCTCCAGCCTCCGCTCGGCTCCTGAGCTCCCCTCGGACTTCTCCCTCGGCCTCGGCCCGATCGGCCTCGGCTCCAGTCAACCTCAGACTTCTCCCTTAGCCTCAGTTCCAGTCGGCCTCGGCTTCAGTCAGCCTCAAGCCCGAGCCTTCACCTTGGCTCCGGCCTCCAGCCTCCGCCTCGGACTTCTCCTCATCCAAGTCGGCCCCCAGTCGGCCTCGCCCCAGCACCATCCAAGTCGGCCCCCAGTCGGCCTCGCCCTGGCATCATCCAAGTCGGCCTCAGCCTCGGCACTCGGCTCCCCCCTCGGCCTGGACCTTGTGTCCAGCTGCCTCGAGCCGTCTGACACAGCCACATGGCCCACCAACCATCTGTAGTGACCACGTGGTCCACTATCTCCTGCAACAACCGTCTAAGCCAAGCATGTGGGGGACACGTTTGGCAAGCACCATTACGGTCGGCCACGCCCTGCAGCAGCCTGCGACAGCTGTCCAAACCAAAATATTGTAGGAAGAAATAAACTCCGAGGCATGCATATTTAATAATTCGATAACAATTATCAATGCAAAATTTTAAAGATTAAATATTAATCTATCTAACATGCATCAAGATCATGTCTTTGCCTTATATATAGGATCGTTTGATCTAAAATATGCATATAAATAAAATCATCAAGATCATATCTTGATCTTCAAGGTAAGAAGTCATACTTCTTGTCTTGAAGCATGCCTTAAGATCTAGGGATCATATCACTTACCTTAAGGACAATTGGTAAATCCTTTTGTGCTCTGCAGCCGTTCAATTGTCCGCCTCTAATATCGTCCACGCGAAGTCCCGAATGATCGAATTCCGGGAGTGCTAGCTCGCGGAAAAATAACTTTGCTGATCTTGAATCTTTCCACTTGAATCTTCCTCTAAGATCCACCATGGTTCTGCTAACACCAGAATCACCAGGATTTTCTATTCTAACTCTTTAGAATTTCAATCCATGACATATCGTATGTTGTGTTGTTCAATTATCTGGTGAAGAACATCCTCTAATTTATAGGCTCAATTCAAACACTTAGAATTATGCCGTTCGGTGAAAACCAAAGAGATGCAACGTTTGGTTAATTCTGACATTCGGTGAAAACCAAAAAGACGCAGTATTTGGTTAATTCCGATGTTCGGTGAAAACTAAAGAGATGCAACGTTAGGTTAATTCCGACGTTCGGTGAAAACAAAGAGATGTGAATTCTAACACTTAGAATTCCATCGTTGGTTAACTCAAAAGGCACATTAATTCCATATGAATTCTAACACTTAAAATTCTAAAGGAAACGGTTTGGAAAAAATTAATATATTAAATTCTAAGTGAGAATTTAATCAAGTTATCATGTGAGACCCTTATGCGAGGGGTTTGGGTTCGGGTTTTAGTTTAAGCTGATTTGAATTTATTGGACTTAACCTACATAGATCATAGTCCTAGCCCAAATCAAATTTGTCTAGTCCTAAATCATTTAAATCCAAATCAAGTCTAATTTCAAATCAATATTTAAAATTGATTAGTCATTCTAATAGACTTAAACCAAATTGAATCTTATTCACTTGTACTTAACCCAATTGAGATAATTCAATCAATTAAATTGATTAATTAAATCATATACGATTCTCATTCGTTGATCAGCAAATAGATCATCCTAGGAAACTTCTATGCGTGTGACTCTATAGGTTCGAACTTAAGCCAATAGCATAGGAACAACTTTCTATACTAATCGATGTGCCCATCTAGCAATGGAGCCCGACGTCCGGATAGGTCGAAGAGTTGCCGAGCAAACTCCAAGAACCCTAAGAAATAGTTACCGTATAATTCATCCTTTTGACCACAAATGCTAAGGATGGCTTAAGAGCATGTCAACTCTAAACAACAAATCCATAAAGTGATTTCAACTTTAGTAATCATGTGACCTTCACATGAAGTGCCTTGGCCAAGGTCTGCTAAATTTAAACACAAGCATTTCTCCTTTTAATGGAATAGGTTAAATTCCATCTTGATCCACAACTGACTACCACAAGTATTTGACTGCACCCAGTAACCTTTCGTAGCTGGATTAGAAATCCAGGTGGTCCGGCACCTAAGTACAATGAGTTGCTTGCAAGTCACCTGTTGTGATCTTTAGGTCTGAAGGATACTTATACCTATATCTTCTTGGATTAACTCTTGATAGCAGAGTATCCGAAAATGAATCACGTTCGGTGAAATGTACTCTTACACTTTCACCTGTATGTCATACCAGTGTCTCTACACTCCTTGGTTAAGAGGACAACCAACAAATATGATATACAACATCCTATAATTGATAGTACTATGGCCCTGTCATAGTATATCATTTGGTCGTGAACTCTTTTGAGAACCTTCAAAGATAAATCCTCCTTTATCGTGAAGAAAGATCTTGAGGACTTCATTACTATTAGGAGTTTTTAAGAAGATGTTCTTGTAATGAATAAACTACCAAATAACTTTTATTAATATACCAATTTATATGTAATTTACATTAGCACAATCATCAAATGATTGGCTTTAGGATACAATTCCCAACAAATAGCACATGTCAACCAGCTACAGCCACCTACTCTGACGGGACATGGCCTGCAGCCTGACATGGCACATGGAGGTGGCTCCACTGTTGCAGCCATCAATTAATGCTCTGACAAGTGATCATGCCCCAAGACTGATAGGCTCTATGCACCAATAAAAAGGGTAAGAGGGACCCCCGACCAGGTAACTCCATGAACGAACTCATCCCACTCCAAAATGCTCATTCTTACTCATAGAGAGCATGGCTCTAAGCCTCTCTCTTCTTCTCTCTTTCGAGCTTTCTCAAGCTCACGGCTGTTGCCCAGAGCACTAACTTGAGCGCTGAAGGGTCCACACTGGAATCTCTGGCCCTCGAGACTTGTTTGCAGGCCCATGGGCGCAAGAAGCTCGCCGAAGGATCCTGGGCTCGCTGGAGGAGGCGATCGAACGCTCACCGACATTCGAGGGCGATGATTTGGTGTCAACAGATTGGTGCACCAGGAAGGGAGGGTCAGTGATGCTGGTTTGTAGATCCTCATCCCTTTTTTATCAAAATGATGGATCATGAAGATGGTGACGACAAGAACTCGGGAAGCTTTCACCAGTTGCACTGGGGGGTAGCTTCAATGAGCTGAGCAAAAGCTTCGGAGGCAACATCACATGACCACGCAACAGCAAGCAAAAGCTTCCACTCACTCTTTGGTCGCTACTCAGGCCAGCCATCCATCAACCTATCGGGAATCTCCCCAACAAGAGGTCCACCGTCATCAAGCCCATCAGTGACTTAAATCTTAGAGAGCCATCACTCGCTGCCCAAGTAGCCTTCTCTCCTACGGACGGCGACACAGAGGAAGGCCCAAGTAAGGGCAGTGGTACCTTCGCTCCAACCAACTTGATTCCCTGGGGGGCAGATCACCAGCAGGCGGAAGTGCTCAAGTCCGCAGAAGGAAAATAGGGATGCCGCAAGAGCTAAGTACGCTGCACTTAAGACAGTATTTCTTTCATTGATACTTAAAAATGTCATGTAGGGAAGACCGACTCTGCATCGGCACTCAAGCCCGACTCTGGTCGGCACTCAAATGAAGACCGGTGTACCATCGGATCCAAAAAGCCCGATGTACCATCTGATAGAGATATAGACTAAAAGATATGCTTTATGTTATGTCTTTATATTTTAATGAGAATTCATTTTGAGCAATGTGTGCCATTTACTATATATGTGCATGTGTCTAGTATTTACAAAGAGTATTGATCTAGTGTGTAGAGTACGGCTTACACACAGAAGACTAGATCATCGGTTCTTTTGGAATACAAGTTTATTGTTCACAGTTTTAGATGGAATTGGACACACCATCAGTAGAACTGTAGCACAAATTTTTAGTAGGTCTGTCTTGACTACGGGGAATGGTTTATTCTAACTATTTGTGCTAGTACACTTTGTGTGTATTGAACAGGACCCAGTTGAGTTAATTATTTTATACTGACTTTATAAAATAATTTAAAACTCATGAATATTATGATTACTTATGCTCTTAATCTGAATTCTATTTCTAGACACGTGTATGTAGTGATTATTGCTTTGATTACACATAGAGTGAGATTCTATATGAGTCAATAAACTCAGTGGGTTGGGCAATAACATTATATATGGTGAATATTAATAGTTGAAGGAATCCACGTCATTATCCCCTTGAGAAAGCTTATAAGTTTTGATTGTATCAAATCTTGCAAGTGGATTTTGAATCCGATACATCAAATAAGTTAAGTGGATAAGTCTCAAGGATAATAAAAGCCAATTAAATTATATTGTCAGTAATTAAATTTAATTGGTGGATATCTGTAATCTTAACGTGGGGAGATAATAAGTATTTAATATTAAGGCTCGAAAATATAAATTCGAATATGATTAGGAGTACAATTATAATTCTTTAGTGGAATGAATTGTAATTTACGTAATTGAATCCTAACCCGGGATAGGATTGGGAGATTTAATTACGTGGGAAGTCCTTTTCATATTTGCCTATTGGTCCCTGTTGTAGCCCTATAAATACCCTCTCAGTTGGTTGCTAGGGTTAACGTTTTTGAGAAAAAAAAAAAAGAAACCCTAGGTCGGCCGAGAGATCCCACCATCTTGTGAGAGAAGAAGGTATTTCGGGAATACGGCGGAAGGCTAAAAGGTTGAGGTCGAGCAATCAATCAAAGTGTTCCAAAGTTCAAATCTGAAGGTATGATCTTATACTCATAGATTAGAACGGTAAAAGTTTTTTGTATTACTCATATACGCTATAGCCGTGATCTTGGGGGTATTCCGCGCTCCCCAACAGTGGTATCAGAGCCACGGCTGATACTGTATATGAATAATGCGGCCATGTTCTCCATTAATCGGAATATGCATGCGTGGGATGGATCGTGCTTGCTGCTAACGTTGTTTTGCAGGTTTCTATCCTGTTATTATGGTCACATGAATGTATGTGTTTTGATTTAATATTGCTTAGATCTGTTTTGTGAACTCCGGTTTTAAGGAGGCTAGGATCATTGTAATATTTCATAGCATGTATGCTCCGGTTTTTTGAGAGCTTTGTGATTGTAAATACGTAGCATGTGAACTCCTATATGGAGGCATAGGATTTTTGTAATCTGGTGCGGCTCTGATGGAGGAAGAAGACCTGCTGCAGGAGAATTGCAGGATATGATTCTAAGGATCCTAAGGAATCGATTGCAGATAGGATTCTAAGGAGAATCGGATGAGATAGGATTCTAAGGAGAATCGTTGCAGATAATTAGGATTCTAAGGAGAATCCGTTGCAGAGAAGGAAAATCCGATTGAATCGATCCCCGCTGGGGGCCAGCCCCCAGACCCCCGTATGCGAAGCGGCAAATCGTCGAGCAAAGTAGCAATCATGGTGCAACAGGGATCTTCATCTGCATGGAGAATTTTGACCATAATAACAGGGATTTTATTTATCTTGTTTATATTGGTTATGTTGCATACTTGATTGTTTATCCTTTTGTTCTTATGTCTATAACTAGGAGAACATGGTTAATTGGATAATCACTTGCTGTTTGTGTTTTGAATAAAGATAATCAAACACAAGTTTTATAACCCTCAAAATATTGTTTAAATAACTAAGTGGGAGAGGGAATTAATCACATTTAAATCCCATGGTCCCATCACTTGTTTATTGGTGAGGTAGTTAATTTCACGTGTTAGCATTAGTGCTTTCCTCCCCATAGGATGAAATTGATTGCCAGCTCACCAAGAATAATCCCTAGTAGTTGTTAATGTTGGATTACCTCTCCATCTGAGGGATCCACCATGGGACAATGGATCTAGCATTGAGTGATGGTATACACTTAGGTATAAATATTGGTATCCTCCCCATCGGAGTCACTACAAATATTTATATGACCAAAGTTAGCCAGCTAATTAATTTTACTTGGTATGTTACCTTTTACCTAGATAGTAAAATTAATAGGTTTTATCTGTCTAGATAAATGATGAGTAGTAGACGTCCTCCCATCGAGGCATACTATTCAAAATGTACTAGGCTGCTGGCAAATTCTTTTATTTGTAGTGGTTGAGGGGCCCTACTTATAATTTTGAATTTAAAGTTTATTGCTCATTATATCTTATTTGATGTATGAATGATTCTCAGGATTAAAATGTCTTCTTTCAATCCACTTGCTGTGATACTCAAAGAAAACAAATTGACTGGTCCTAATTACATTGATTGGAAAAGAAACCTGGATATAGTGTTAACTGCAGAAGGGTACAAGTATGTGCTCACTCAGGTCTGTCCCGCAGAGCCCGGTGAAGGGGCTTCAGATGAGGAGTCCCAAGCTTACCGTAAGTGGGTTAAGGCTGATGAGATGGCGCGGTGTTACATATTGGCATCTATGTCAAATGTTCTGCAACATCAGCATCAATCTATGCCCTCTGCCTATGACATGATGTTCAACCTCAAAGAAATGTTTGGGGATCAGAGTCGTGCAGCTAGGCAGACTGCGATGAAAGAACTGATGAACACTAATATGGCTGAAGGAACTCCTGTCAGGGATCATGTTCTAAAGATGATTAGTCTTCTGAATGAACTGGAGATCCTTGGAGCGGAGATGGATGGGGAAACCCAGGTTGATATCATTCTCCAGTCCCTACCTGATTCTTTTAAGCAGTTCTGCCTAAATTACACATGAACAAAATGAATTTTTCATGGCAGAGCTACTTAAAGAACTTCAGGTAGCAGAGAGTTTCATTAAGAAGCCTGCAGTTGCTATGGTTACTGAAAAAGGTTCTTCTTCGAAGTCTCATGCTAAGAAGAAGAAAAAGGTTCAGAAAAAGAAACAGCATCAGGCCCCACAGCCCAATGGGGAAATAAAAAAGAAGGGAAAGTGCTTCGTCTGCAAGCAGCCAGGTCACTGGAAGCAGCAATGTCCAGTTTGGCTTGCCAGGAAACAGGCTAGAGGTATATCTCATTCACTTGTAGTTGAAACTTGTTTAGTGCTGTTATCTACCAGTGGCTGGTGTGTAGATACGGGAGCCACTAATCATGTTTGCAATTCTTTGCAGGGGTTCCAGCAGACCCGGCAGCTAAGTGATGGAGAGATTTACATATTTCTGGGAGATGGCACGAGAGTGTCAGTAGTTGCAGTGGGAGATTTTAGCTTTTCTTTTAGTAGAAATAGAATTTTAATATTAAAAGACTATTTTTTTGTACCTTCAATTAGAAGGAATTTAATTTCAGTTTCTAAGTTGGTTGATGATGGATATTCAGTTTATTTTAATGA
The DNA here is from genome assembly GCA_900491605.1 of Calamus simplicifolius. NCBI lineage: Eukaryota > Viridiplantae > Streptophyta > Magnoliopsida > Arecales > Arecaceae > Calamus > Calamus simplicifolius. The sequence goes on from UESW01001359.1 coordinate 18,141, forward strand.
CTCCGTTGTTATTAAGAAAAATAAACATTTTATCTGTTCTGGTACATTGGTGGATGGTCTTTATATTATTAATCCTGTTTCTCCTACTGTGCAACTAAATGAAGTGAATAACAATAATAGACCATGTAAGAGAAAACATCCTTCTGAAATGAATCAAACTTATCTTTGGCACTTGCGCCTAGGTCATATAAATCTAAGACGGATTTCTAGACTGGTTCAAGATGGACCATTAGGTTCATTGGAAGTAGAGGCACTACCGGTCTGTGAATCTTGCTTAGAAGGAAAAATGACCAAGCGGCCATTCTCGGCCAAAGGCAATAGAGCTAAGGAGATATTAGAATTGGTTCACTCTGATTTGTGTGGCCCAATGAACATCCAAGCTAGAGGTGGTTTTGAGTACTTTGTCACTTTTATTGATGATTACTCAAGATATGGGTATATTTATCTGATGCGCCGTAAGTCTGAATGCTTTGAAAAATTTAAAATTTTTAAGGCAGAAACGGAGAACCGTCATGGTAAAAATATCAAGACACTACGATCCGATCGTGGTGGCGAGTACCTCTTAGGGGAGTTCACAGATTACTTATTAGATGCTGGGATTGAATCCCAGTTGTCTGCACCTAGTACGCCACAGCAGAATGGTGTAGCTGAAAGAAGGAATAGGACTCTTATGGATATGGTTAGATCTATGATGAGTTATTCAGACTTACCTATTTCGTTTTGGGGATATGCATTAGAGACAGCTGCATATATTCTTAACTTGGTACCATCTAAGTCAGTACCTAAGACACCCACAGAACTGTGGACTGGGCGCAAGCCTAGTCTAAGACATGTTCGGGTTTGGGGTTGTCCAGCACATGTACTAAAAGGTAAACCAGATAAGTTGGAATCAAGGACAGATGTATGCTTCTTTGTTGGATATCCTAAAGGAACAAAAGGTGGTTTATTTTATTGTCCTAAGGATCAGAAGGTCATTGTTAGCACCAATGCCCGATTCTTGGAGGAGGACTATATTATAGACCACAAACCCAGAAGTAAAATTGCTCTAGAAGAGTTGAGAGGCGATAAAACTAGACTGGCTCCTTTAATACCAATAGTACAAGCAGAAACACCACAAGAAAGTAGGTTCCCAAACTTCCCAATAACTATTCGTAGTGGGAGAAGTATAGTAACACGAACTGACCCTGAACTGATACAAAAGGATACCATTAATGCACCAGTTTCAGAACCAGTGCAGGTTGATGGAGCACAAGGATCAGAGTCAGATCGTATTACTACAAGCACATACAATCAGGTTGTGCCTCGTCGTAGTGGGAGGGTTGTAAATACACCTAAACGGTATATGTTCCTTGGAGAGTCATATGACAGAATCTCTGATGAACTGGATACTGAACCCAGTAGCTACAATGAAGCATTACAGGATAAAGATGCAACTCTTTGGCAAAATGCTATGAAATCAGAGATAGAGTCTATGCACTTTAATCAGGTCTGGGATCTTGTAGAACCACCCGAGGGAGTAAAACCCATCGGATGCAAGTGGATCTATAAGAAGAAGAGAGGAGCAGACGGGAAGGTGGAAACCTTCAAGGCTAGGCTAGTTGCAAAAGGTTTTACTCAGAAAGAAGGGATCGACTATGAGGAAACCTTTTCACCAGTAGCTATGCTTAAGTCTATCCGGATTCTCTTATCCATTGCAGCTCATTTCGATTACGAAGTTTGGCAAATGGATGTCAAGACAGCTTTCCTTAATGGAAATCTTGACGAGTGCATTTACATGATGCAACCAGACGGTTTTATAGTAAAAGGCCAGGAGCACTTGGTGTGCAAGCTTAAGAGGTCCATTTATGGACTTAAGCAGGCATCTAGATCTTGGAATACTCGTTTTGATCAAGCTATTAAATCTTATGGTTTTGATCAAAGTCCTGACGAGTCATGTGTGTACAAGAAGCGTGATGGAAAAACTTTGGTGTTTCTGGTGCTATATGTGGATGACATCTTACTTATTGGAAACGATATGGGAGTGTTATCTTCGGTCAAGGTATGGTTATCTGGACAATTTGATATGAAGGACTTGGGAGAAGCAAGTCACATCCTAGGGATCAAGCTTTTGCGAGATCGCAAGCAAAGGATGATATGCTTATCTCAAGCCACTTATATCGATAAAATTCTCACCCGTTTTGGTATGCATAATTCCAAGAAAGGATTTCTTCCTTTCAGGCATGGAATTTCTCTATCTAAGGATCAGTGTCCTAAGACACCTGAAGAGATAGAAAGTATGAAGGCAGTTCCTTATGCTTCTGCAGTAGGAAGCCTAATGTATGCTATGCTATGTACTAGACCTGATATCTGTTTTGCCGTAGGCATGGTTAGCAGATTTCAGTCTAACCCTGGGCGAGAACATTGGACTGCAGTAAAACATATAATTAAGTACCTGAAAAGGACTAAAGATTATATGTTAGTTTACCAAGCAGATAGTCTTGTGCCTATAGGATATACAGATTCGGACTTCCAATCAGATAATGAATCTAGGAAATCAACCTCGGGATATGTGTTCACTTTGGGTGGTGGAGCAATTAGCTGGAGAGTGTGAAGCAGACTTGTGTTGCTGACTCTACCATGGAAGCTGAGTATGTGGCTGCATCTGAGGCTGCAAAAGAGGCTGTTTGGCTAAGAAACTTTCTTTTGGATCTTAGTGTGATACCTTCAGTGCAATTACCTATTACACTTTATTGTGATAATAGTGGGGCAGTTGCTAATTCGAAGGANATTTAAATCCCATGGTCCCATCACTTGTTTATTGGTGAGGTAGTTAATTTCACGTGTTAGCATTAGTGCTTTCCTCCCCATAGGATGAAATTGATTGCCAGCTCACCAAGAATAATCCCTGGTAGTTGTTAATGTTGGATTACCTCTCCATCTGAGGGATCCACCATGGGACAATGGATCTAGCATTGAGTGATGGTATACACTTAGGTATAAATATTGGTATCCTCCCCATCGGAGTCACTACAAATATTTATATGACCAAAGTTAGCCAGCTAATTAATTTTACTTGGTATGTTACCTTTTACCTAGATAGTAAAATTAATAGGTTTTATCTGTCTAGATAAATGATGAGTAGTAGACGTCCTCCCATCGAGGCATACTATTCAAAATGTACTAGGCTGCTGGCAAATTCTTTATTATGTAGTGGTTGAGGGGCCCTACTTATAATTTTGAATTTAAAGTTTATTGCTCATTATATCTTATTTGATGTATGAATGATTCTCAGGATTAAAATGTCTTCTTTCAATCCACTTGCTGTGATACTCAAAGAAAACAAATTGACTGGTCCTAATTACATTGATTGGAAAAGAAACCTGGATATAGTGTTAACTGCAGAAGGGTACAAGTATGTGCTCACTCAGGTCTGTCCCGCAGAGCCCGGTGAAGGGGCTTCAGATGAGGAGTCCCAAGCTTACCGTAAGTGGGTTAAGGCTGATGAGATGGCGCGGTGTTACATATTGGCATCTATGTCAAATGTTCTGCAACATCAGCATCAATCTATGCCTCTGCCTATGACATGATGTTCAACCTCAAAGAAATGTTTGGGGATCAGAGTCGTGCAGCTAGGCAGACTGCGATGAAAGAACTGATGAACACTAATATGGCTGAAGGAACTCCTGTCAGGGATCATGTTCTAAAGATGATTAGCCTTCTGAATGAACTGGAGATCCTTGGAGCGGAGATGGATGGGGAAACCCAAGTTGATATCATTCTCCAGTCCCTACCTGATTCTTTTAAGCAGTTCTGCCTAAATTACACTGAACAAAATGAATTTTTCATTGGCAGAGCTACTTAAAGAACTTCAGGTAGCAGAGAGTTTCATTAAGAAGCCTGCAGTTGCTATGGTTACTGAAAAAGGTTCTTCTTCGAAGTCTCATGCTAAGAAGAAGAAAAAGGTTCAGAAAAAGAAACAGCATCAGGCCCCACAGCCCAATGGGGAAATAAAAAAGAAGGGAAAGTGCTTCGTCTGCAAGCAGCCAGGTCACTGGAAGCAGCAATGTCCAGTTTGGCTTGCCAGGAAACAGGCTAGAGGTATATCTCATTCACTTGTAGTTGAAACTTGTTTAGTGCTGTTATCTACCAGTGGCTGGTGTGTAGATACGGGAGCCACTAATCATGTTTGCAATTCTTTGCAGGGGTTCCAGCAGACCCGGCAGCTAAGTGATGGGAGATTTACATATTTCTGGGAGATGGCACGAGAGTGTCAGTAGTTGCAGTGGGAGATTTTAGCTTTTCTTTTAGTAGAAATAGAATTTTAATATTAAAAGACTGTTTTTTTGTACCTTCAATTAGAAGGAATTTAATTTCAGTTTCTAAGTTGGTTGATGATGGATATTCAGTTTATTTTAATGACTCCGTTGTTATTAAGAAAAATAAACATTTTATCTGTTCTGGTACATTGGTGGATGGTCTTTATATTATTAATCCTGTTTCTCCTACTGTGCAACTAAATGAAGTGAATAACAATAATAGACCATGTAAGAGAAAACATCCTTCTGAAATGAATCAAACTTATCTTTGGCACTTGCGCCTAGGTCATATAAATCTAAGACGGATTTCTAGACTGGTTCAAGATGGACCATTAGGTTCATTGGAAGTAGAGGCACTACCGGTCTGTGAATCTTGCTTAGAAGGAAAAATGACCAAGCGGCCATTCTCGGCCAAAGGCAATAGAGCTAAGGAGATATTAGAATTGGTTCACTCTGATTTGTGTGGCCCAATGAACATCCAAGCTAGAGGTGGTTTTGAGTACTTTGTCACTTTTATTGATGATTACTCAAGATATGGGTATATTTATCTGATGCGCCGTAAGTCTGAATGCTTTGAAAAATTTAAAATTTTTAAGGCAGAAACGGAGAACCGTCATGGTAAAAATATCAAGACACTACGATCCGATCGTGGTGGCGAGTACCTCTTAGGGGAGTTCACAGATTACTTATTAGATGCTGGGATTGAATCCCAGTTATCTGCACCTAGACGCCACAGCAGAATGGTGTAGCTGAAAGAAGGAATAGGACTCTTATGGATATGGTTAGATCTATGATGAGTTATTCAGACTTACCTATTTCGTTTTGGGGATATGCATTAGAGACAGCTGCATATATTCTTAACTTGGTACCATCTAAGTCAGTACCTAAGACACCCACAGAACTGTGGACTGGGCGCAAGCCTAGTCTAAGACATGTTCGGGTTTGGGGTTGTCCAGCACATGTACTAAAAGGTAAACCAGATAAGTTGGAATCAAGGACAGATGTATGCTTCTTTGTTGGATATCCTAAAGGAACAAAAGGTGGTTTATTTTATTGTCCTAAGGATCAGAAGGTCATTGTTAGCACCAATGCCCGATTCTTGGAGGAGGACTATATTATAGACCACAAACCCAGAAGTAAAATTGCTCTAGAAGAGTTGAGAGGCGATAAAACTAGACTGGCTCCTTTAATACCAATAGTACAAGCAGAAACACCACAAGAAAGTAGGTTCCCAAACTTCCCAATAACTATTCGTAGTGGGAGAAGTATAGTAACACGAACTGACCCTGAACTGATACAAAAGGATACCATTAATGCACCAGTTTCAGAACCAGTGCAGGTTGATGGAGCACAAGGATCAGAGTCAGATCGTATTACTACAAGCACATACAATCAGGTTGTGCCTCGTCGTAGTGGGAGGGTTGTAAATACACCTAAACGGTATATGTTCCTTGGAGAGTCATATGACAGAATCTCTGATGAACTGGATACTGAACCCAGTAGCTACAATGAAGCATTACAGGATAAAGATGCAACTCTTTGGCAAAATGCTATGAAATCAGAGATAGAGTCTATGCACTTTAATCAGGTCTGGGATCTTGTAGAACCACCCGAGGGAGTAAAACCCATCGGATGCAAGTGGATCTATAAGAAGAAGAGAGGAGCAGACGGGAAGGTGGAAACCTTCAAGGCTAGGCTAGTTGCAAAAGGTTTTACTCAGAAAGAAGGGATCGACTATGAGGAAACCTTTTCACCAGTAGCTATGCTTAAGTCTATCCGGATTCTCTTATCCATTGCAGCTCATTTCGATTACGAAGTTTGGCAAATGGATGTCAAGACAGCTTTCCTTAATGGAAATCTTGACGAGTGCATTTACATGATGCAACCAGACGGTTTTATAGTAAAAGGCCAGGAGCACTTGGTGTGCAAGCTTAAGAGGTCCATTTATGGACTTAAGCAGGCATCTAGATCTTGGAATACTCGTTTTGATCAAGCTATTAAATCTTATGGTTTTGATCAAAGTCCTGACGAGTCATGTGTGTACAAGAAGCGTGATGGAAAAACTTTGGTGTTTCTGGTGCTATATGTGGATGACATCTTACTTATTGGAAACGATATGGGAGTGTTATCTTCGGTCAAGGTATGGTTATCTGGACAATTTGATATGAAGGACTTGGGAGAAGCAAGTCACATCCTAGGGATCAAGCTTTTGCGAGATCGCAAGCAAAGGATGATATGCTTATCTCAAGCCACTTATATCGATAAAATTCTCACCCGTTTTGGTATGCATAATTCCAAGAAAGGATTTCTTCCTTTCAGGCATGGAATTTCTCTATCTAAGGATCAGTGTCCTAAGACACCTGAAGAGATAGAAAGTATGAAGGCAGTTCCTTATGCTTCTGCAGTAGGAAGCCTAATGTATGCTATGCTATGTACTAGACCTGATATCTGTTTTGCCGTAGGCATGGTTAGCAGATTTCAGTCTAACCCTGGGCGAGAACATTGGACTGCAGTAAAACATATAATTAAGTACCTGAAAAGGACTAAAGATTATATGTTAGTTTACCAAGCAGATAGTCTTGTGCCTATAGGATATACAGATTCGGACTTCCAATCAGATAATGAATCTAGGAAATCAACCTCGGGATATGTGTTCACTTTGGGTGGTGGAGCAATTAGCTGGAGGAGTGTGAAGCAACTTGTGTTGCTGACTCTACCATGGAAGCTGAGTATGTGGCTGCATCTGAGGCTGCAAAAGAGGCTGTTTGGCTAAGAAACTTTCTTTTGGATCTTAGTGTGATACCTTCAGTGCAATTACCTATTACACTTTATTGTGATAATAGTGGGGCAGTTGCTAATTCGAAGGAACCCAGGACCCATAAGAAATCTAAACACATTGAGCGTAAGTATCACCTGATACGTGACATCGTGCAAAGAGGTGACGTGCTGGTGACCAAGGTTACATCTGAGGACAACCTGGCAGACCTTTTACAAAGAGTTTAACTTCAAAGTTTTTGATAGACATGTAGAGGGCATGGGAGTTAGATGTGTACAAGCATTGCTTTGAGTCTAAGTGGGAGATTGATAGAGATATAGACTAAAAGATATGCTTTATGTTATGTCTTTATATTTTAATGAGAATTCATTTTGAGCAATGTGTGCCATTTACTATATATGTGCATGTGTCTAGTATTTACAAAGAGTATTTGATCTAGTGTGTAGAGTACGGCTTACACACAGAAGACTAGATCATCGGTTCTTTTGGAATACAAGTTTATTGTTCACAGTTTTAGATGGAATTGGACACACCATCAGTAGAACTGTAGCACAAATTTTTAGTAGGTCTGTCTTGACTACGGGGAATGGTTTATTCTAACTATTTGTGCTAGTACACTTTGTGTGTATTGAACAGGACCCAGTTGAGTTAATTATTTTATACTGACTTTATAAAATAATTTAAAACTCATGAATATTATGATTACTTATGCTCTTAATCCGAATTCTATTTCTAGACACGTGTATGTAGTGATTATTGCTTTGATTACACATAGAGTGAGATTCTATATGAGTCAATAAACTCAGTGGGTTGGGCAATAACATTATATATATGGTGAATATTAATAGTTGAAGGAATCCACGTCCTGTTAATTTGGATTGATGATATCCCCTTGAGAAAGCTTATAAGTTTTGATTGTATCAAATCTTGCAAGTGGATTTTGAATCCGATACATCAAATAAGTTAAGTGGATAAGTCTCAAGGATAATAAAAGCCAATTAAATTATATTGTCAGTAATTAAATTTAATTGGTGGATATCTGTAATCTTAACGTGGGGAGATAATAAGTATTTAATATTAAGGCTCAAAATATAAATTCGAATATGATTAGGAGTACAATTATAATTCTTTAGTGGAATGAATTGTAATTTACGTAATTGAATCCTAACCCGGGATAGGATTGGAGATTTAATTACGTGGGAAGTCCTTTTCATATTTGCCTATTGGTCCCTGTTGTAGCCCTATAAATACCCTCTCAGTTGGTTGCTAGGGTTAACGTTTTTGAGAAAAAGAAAAACAAGAAACCCTAGGTCGGCCGAGAGATCCCACCATCTTGTGAGAGAAGAAGGTATTTTCGGGAATACGGCGGAAGGCTAAAAGGTTGAGGTCGAGCAATCGAATCAAAGTGTTCCAAAGTTCAAATCTGAAGGTATGATCTTATACTCATAGATTAGAACGGTAAAAGTTTTTTGTATTACTCATATACGCTATAGCCGTGATCTTGGGGGTATTCAGCGCTCCCCAACACCATCAGCATCGAAGACCGATGTACCCCAGATCCAGAAAGCCTGATGTACCATCGGCATCGAAGACCGATGTACCATCAGATCTAGAGAGCCTGATGCACCATTGGCACCGAAGACCGGTGTACCACTAGATGCAAAAGCCCGATATACCATCAGCATCGAAGACCGGTGTAACATCGGATCCAGAAAGTCCAATATACCATCGGTACCGAAGACCGGTGTACCACCAAATCCAGAAAGCCTGATGTCCATCAGCATCGAAGATCGGTGTACCATCGGATGCAAAAAGCTCGATGTACCATCGGCACTCAAGCCTGAGGCCAGCTCGGCACTAAAGGCACCTGACGACTCTCAACTCTCAGGTCATCCTCCGAGGTTAAAAGGCACCTGACGACTCTCAACTCTCAGGTCACCCTTCGGGGTTAAAAGGCACCTGACGACTCTCAACTCTCAGGTCACCCTTCGGGGTTAGAAAGGAACCTGACGACTCTCAACTCTCAGGTCACCCTTTGGGGTTAAAAGGCACCTAACGACTCTAACTCTTAGGTCACCATTCGGGGTTAAAGGCTCCCGAGCATGGTCCCGTCCCAGCGACTCTTGAGTCACCCTCTGGGGTCAAAGGCTCTCAACGGCCTCAACTTTGCCTCAGTGGCTTCGTCACAGCCTCAACGGCTTCATTTAAGCCTCAGCGGCTTCAATTCTGTATCAGCGACCAACGGCCAATCGGGTAATACATTTGTTTAAATTATACACTTACAACATATTGCTGGTTACTTTCAACCACCAAGAAGCCCCAAGACAACTCATAGCTGGAGAAGCCAACTCTCCAGTTCACAATTGATGGGCATCCACTCCCAAGCTCCTCCAAAAGTTGCCGAGTCCCCCTAACTCTTCCACTTGGCCTCGGTCTCAGCTCCCAACACCGAGCTCCCCTCGGCACTCTGCTGCCCCCTCGGCCCCGTACGCCTCGGCACTCCACTGCCCCCTCGGCCAGGAAAGTTGCCAAGATCCCCTCGGCCTCGCACGGCTTCGGCACTCCGCTGCCCCATCGGCCTCCTACGGCCTCGGTCACAACTCATACTCGGCCTCAACTCATGCTCGGCCTCAAACTTGTTCCCTCAGCCTCGGCTTTTCTCCTCGGCCTCGTACGGCCTCGGCACCAAGTTCCCATGGCGCTCGACCCCATCTCCTCTCTTCTGGCGGACGCCTCAGCCCGTCGGTACTCGGCCTTGGACATGTACCATCGGCACTCAGCTCGACTCCGATCGGCACTCAGCCTGACTTCAATCGGCACTCAGCCCGATGTACCATCGACATTCAAACTCGAGGCCAGCTCGACACCAAATGCGATGCAAAGGCAAAAACAGCTACGAAAAAGTAAGTACACTACAAGAAAAAGTTTTTTTTCATTAGTATTTAAATGCATTATGGGAAAACCAATAAAACCAACCATTCAAAAGGCTCTCGTCGATCATGCGATCAGAAAGTCACCCTCGGGCCGGCCACGAAACCCCTACGGTAGTTCAAGACCTATGGTTCCAGCGACCTCGAGTCACCCCTTGGGCTGGCCACGAAACCCCGAGGCAGTTTCGGAGGAGCTCGACGATATTGCGGCTAACGGATACCACTCGGCCTAGCTAGCACACATCCCAAGTCGGTTTCAAATCCCTAACAGCCCGTATCTGCTCGAGTCTCCTTCCGAACCAGCACACAAACCACCGAGGCGGTTCCGGAGTAGCTCTACGGTATGGCGGCTAACAGATACCACTCGGCTTGGCTAGCATATGCCCCGAGTCAGTTCAATCCCTAACAGCCCGTACCCGCTCAAGTCACCTCTTGGACCAGCACACAGACACTCGAGGCAATTTTATTTTTGTCCCCGCGGCTCTATTTCTACCTCGGCAATTTTATTTCAGCTCAACGGCTTATCTCTGCCTCTATGACATTATTGCAGCCTCAACGGCTCTCTCTGCCTCGGCGGTATCATTGCAGCTTCAACGGCTGTCTCTGCCTCAGCAGCATCATTGCGGCCTCATCGGCTTTCTCTGCCTCAGCGGTGTGTTGATGGGGACCCACATCCAAACTTCATGTCAAAAGTTGAAGACCCAAAGTTAGGTGAGGATCAGCCACTTGGTAGGTGATGCCCCTTTCGCCTTGCTAGGGTGGGCCCACTTCATCTTAGGGGCAAGGGGGCATCTGATGTGGCTAATCTAACGCCGTTAGAGAACCATGAAGGAAACTGATGAAGCCCCGCTTCGGCCTCTGAGGTCCCTTTCGCCATGAGCCACAATGACGGCATCCAGACTTGGCAACTAGGCCTTCCCCCCATCTGCCACCTTTTCTCTCTCCTTCGCATGGAGCCAGCTTCTGTGCGGCCTCGGACCTTGTTCCCATCTCCTGCAGACACCCGGGTTCCTCTGCTCTGCTCCCTGCTGCCGAGCCCCTATTGGCCATGCAAGCTGCCAAGCTTCCCTCGGCCTTGTACTGCCTCGGCCCTAGTCGGCCTCGGCCCTCGGCCTCGCCTCGGTCTCAGCCCTCAATCGGCCTCGGTCTCCAGATGGCCTCGGTCCTAGTCGGTCTCCATCCTGGTCAGCCTCAGCCTCGGTCGGCCTCTGCCCCAGTCGGCTTCAGCCCCCAATCGGCCTCGGTCTCCAGACGGCCTCGGCCCTAGTCGGCCTCTGCCTTGGCCCCAGTCGGCCTTGGCCCTTGGCCTCGCTTCTGCCTTGGCCTCTAGCTCCCTCGGCCTCGGTCTCCCTCGGCCTCGGTCTTTAGTCGGCCTCGGCCTCGGCCCCGGTCGGCCTCAGCCTCTAGCCTTCACCTCGGCCTCCAGCCTCCGCCTCGGCTCCCGAGGTCCCTCGGACTTCTCCCTCAGCCTCGACCCCGGTCGGCCTCGGCCCCGGTCGACCTCGGACTTCTCCCTCAGCCTTAGCCCTAGTCGGCCTCGGCTTCAGTCGGCCTCAAGCCCATTCCTCCGCCTCAGCCCCGGCCTCCAGCCTTTGCCTCGGACTTCTCCCTCAGCCTCGGCCCCAGTCGGCCTCGCCTCGACACCATCCAAGTCGGCCCTAGTCGGCCTTGGCCCCCAGTCGGCCTTGCCCCGGCACCATCCAAGTCGGCCCTAGTCGGCCTCGGCCTCCAGTCGGCCTCATCCTAGCATCATCCAAGTCGGCCTCAGCCTCAGCACTCGGCTGCCCCCTCGGCCTGGACCTTGTGTCCAGCTACCTCAGCCGTCTGACATAGCCACGTGGCCCACCAACTGTTTGTGGCGACCACGTGGTCCACTATCTCCTGCAACAACCGTCTAAGCTAAGCAGGTGGGGGACACGTCTAGAAAGCGCCGTAACGGTCGGCCATGCCCTGCAGCAGCCTGCGATAGCTGTCCAAACCAAAATAGCACTTGTCAACCAGCTGCAGCCACCTACTCTGAAGGGACATGGCCTGCAGTCTAACATGGCACATGAAGGTGGCTCTACTATTGCTGCTATCATTAATGCTCTGACAAGTGATCATGCCCTAAGATTGACAGGCTCTAAGCATCAATAAAAAGGGTAAGAGGGACCCCTGACCAGGTAATTCCATGAACGAACTCATCCCACTCCAAAACGCTCATTCTTGCTCACAGAGAGCATGGCTCTAAGCCTCTTTCTTCTTCTCTCTTTCGAGCTTCCTCAAGCTCACGGCTGTTGCCCAGAGCACCGACTTGAGCATCGGAGGGTCCCCGCCGGAATCTTCAGCCCTCGAGACTTGTTTGCAGGTCCACAGGTACAAGAAGCTCGATGGAGGATCCCGAGCTTGCTGGAGGAGGCAACCGGATGCTCGCGAACCTTCGAGGACGGTGATTTGGCATCAACATATGTTATTTCTTAGTATGAAATATTTTATTTCATATTATTAATTTTTGTATTGTTAGAATGTGATTTTAGTAGTCCTTGATTTTTTAAAAAAATATATTTTAGAAATCTTATCAATATTTATCTTTTAAATATATTAAATTGCCTACGCATGCACGTAATTGATTAAGGCTAAATGACTGCAATAGAGTAATAATATTTGTTTCGATGGATCAATTATGGCCCACCTAACTTAGCTAAAATTATTTATTATTATTATTTTAAAAAAATATTAAACCCTATACTAAGCTAAAATTGTATATGCAAAATGTTGTGCCAACCACTGGTTTAGATAAACAACAACGTGTTCGCAATATTTGGAAAGCAATTTGAACAAGATAAAATTATAAAAAATTTAACAAAAAATATAATATTATTGATATATCTATATGTTTATTCTTAACTTAACTCAACTCATCTAAGCCTTTTTTTCAACTATATAGTGTCGGCTACATGAATGTGCTTCCTTCGCTCTACTCTATTTGTTGACCCAATTATTGATTTTGATGATTAATAAAGGAATTGAGTATATTATTTGATTACTAATGGATTTGAGAAGTATTTCAGGAGTTAAAATTATTTGATCAATTTAAATGAATTAAGAAACGTGTTTTGAATCAAATGCAAAACTTCATTTTCAAAGTTTCAGAACCTGGAGTCGACACTTAGAATTCCTGGAGCCGATCCCATGGCCATTCAAATTTTATTCTGATTTTTGATATGGTTCGGAGCCGACACCCAGAGTTTCGAAGATGACACCCAGAGTTTTGGAGTCGACACTTACAGTGTCTGGAGTCGACTCCGATGCAGAAATAGAACGTTGATTTTTTGAGCATCCTGGAGCCGACACACACAGTATTCGGGAGCCGACACCTGGCGATGGCGAGCCGACACTTACTTTTTCGGAGCCGACTCCTCAACGAACTCGAAATTTCTATTTTGGAAAAACGACCTGGAGCTGACACTTGAAAAGTTAGAGCCGACTCCAACCTGACTGGAACAAAAATTTAAATTGCCAGATCAGCTCTAACGGTAATATTTCCTTTTTACCTAATTTCTAATGGATATATTTTGTTTACAGGTACATTCCAACGACTAGTTTCCTTTCCAAAACGGATTAAAAGAAATCTATAGAAAGGAAAAAACACCCGTTTGAAAAGAGACGACGGAAAATAGACAAAAATTTCAAATAAAAAATCCGAGAAAGCCTGAGCCTGAATCTCAAGAGAAAAGCATTCAAACTCAAATCCTTCCACTCCAAAAAGCTCAAAGAGGAATTCAAGGCGCTCAAATAAAAAAATTGATGGATTTCCTAAATTGAAAAAAAAGCTCCATTTCTTCCATTTCCAATCTTCTCAACTGCAACGACTGTGAGGGATTAAAGCTGAGGCTTGGTTCATCATTCCAAAGGGGAAAGAGGAAAAGAAGAAAAGAGGAAAAGAAGAAAAGAAGAAAAGAAGAAAAACTCAAATTCAATCATCTCTAAACAGGCTTTTCTAAATTTATTTACTTTATTTTGAATATTTGCTCAACTAAGGAGCTGTGAATCATTATAAAACATTCTTATATTTATTTGTGCTAGTTATATCAAGGGGATTGAACTAGTGGAGGTTGTTAACCTCGGGTCAAGCTAGATTAGCTTGAGTTTAGGGTTTTGTGCTGGTAAGCCCAGAAAACCGGCTGGGTTCGTTGTGATCCCAGAGGAAAAACAACTTGTGAGTTGTGCTCTTGTAAAACAACTCGGCTGTAATCTAGTTGGTTATAGTGTGGACCCAAGTGAATCTTGGGAGTGGACGTAGGTGTTGGATACACCGAACCACTATAAAATCCTTGTGTTTATCGTGCATTCATTATCTCTATCTTTATCTCCTTGTTTGTGCTTTATATTTGCATTGCAATTAATTCATTTGTCTTAGAGCAGATAATTTTTTAAAGAGGTCAAATTTTTTAAAGAACCCAATTCATCCCCCCCCTCTTGGGTTGCCATCTGGGCCAACAATTGGTATCAGAGCAAGTGCTCATTGTTTATTTGATCACACGATCAAGAGCTAAAGATCCAAATGGCAGCTCATGTTGAATCATTTGCCGAAGGTCATTCTACGAATAGACCTCCCTTATTTAATGGTTCCAACTATTCATATTGGAAAGCAAGAATAAGGATATTCATTCAAGCTTCTGATTATAAATTATGGGGTGTTATAACTAATGGACCTAGTACACCCACACACATTGTTGATGGCACTATTGTTCCGAAGCCCGAAAGGGATTGGAATGATAACGATAAAAAAATGGCACAGCTCAATGCTAAGGCCATGAATGTCTTATATTGTTCATTAGATGCTAATGAATTTAATCGCATTTCTACATGTAATTCCGCAAAGAGATTTGGGATAGATTAGAGGTTACCCATGAGGGTACAAACCAAGTAAAAGAATCTAAAATAAACATTCTTGTTCATAAATATGAATTATTCAACATGGAGCAAACTGAAACTATAGCTTGCATGTACACTCGATTTACCGATATTGTGAATGGTTTGAAAAGTCTTGGAAACCTATACTAATTCTGAACTTGTTCACAAAATTCTTAGGTCACTTCCAAGGACTTGGGAAGCAAAGGTGACAGCAATCAAAGAAGCCAAGGACCTCAACACATTACCTCTGGAGGAGCTACTTGGATCCTTGATGACTCATGAGCTAACCATGAAACAACATCAAGAGGAGGAAGTCAAGAAAAAGAAGACTATAGCTCTTAAGGCTGCAGAAAATGAGGAAAGCTGCAGTGATAGTGAAGAAGATGATGATGAGACAGCTCTTCTAGCAAGAAAATTCAAAAAATTCATGAGAAGAAAGAGACCCTTCCAAAAGAAGAAATCTGGATTTAAGATGGAAGGAGAAAAAGAAAAGGAAAAGGACAAGGACAAAGAGAAAGACCCCTTGATTTGCTATGAGTGTAAGAAACCGGGGCACTTTAGATACGATTGTCCTCAACTAAAGAAGACTTTCAAGAAGAAGAAGAAAGCCTATGTTGCAACTTGGAGCGACAGTGATGAATCCTCTTCGGAGGAAGAACAAAAAGAGGTTGCCAACATTTGCTTCATGGCAAACGAGGATGATGAGGTAAGTTCTGAAAACCCTTGTGATGATTTTGCTTTCGATGAATTATTTGAAGCTTTCAATGAACTAGTAGATGACTTTAAAATTTTGAAAAAGAAATACAAGTCTGAAAAATGATAGCTCAATTTTTATCAAAGAAAAAGACAATCTTACTAATGAGATTAAAATACTAAAATCTAAAAATGATAATTTGACAAAAGAAAAGGAATCAATTTCTAATGAAAATGATAAATTAAAGAAGGAAGTTGATAAATATAAAAGTATTGTTGATAAATTTACTTATAGTTCTGAAAAACTTAATTTATTATTAAGCAATCAAAGAGCCATATATGATAAAGCTGGTTTAGGATATAGACCTAACTTAAAACAAAAATTTGTCAAAAACTTTTTAGAAAAGAATAAAATAGAGATAATGTTATATCATTATTGTAACAAAAAGGTCATAAAACCTATGAATGTAACATGAGAAATAGTAACAAAAATTTAAGTAGTAAAGGCAAGAAAATTTGGGTTCCCAAAGGAACAATTTTTTATGCTACTAACCATGAAGGACCCAAGAAGGCTTGGGTACCTAAATATAAGACTTGATTATTTTTGCAGGAGTGTCTTGCGGCCAAAAGATCAAAGCGAAAGTGGTATCTCGATAGTGGCTGCTCAAGACACATGACGGGTGACAAGGATCAATTCATCACCCTTGAGAGCAAAAGAGGAGGAGTTGTTACATTGGTGACAATGGAAAAGGCCAAATCATGGGGTTTGGTAAAATTCAAATAACTCCCTCCACATATATTGAAAATGTCTTATATGTTAATGGTTTAAAACATAATCTAATAAGTATTAGTCAATTATGTGATAAAGGTTTTAAAGTATCATTTGAAGCATCAATCTGCACTGTTTCTAATCCCATTGATAATAGCATTATTTTTATTGGAAATAGAAATGGCAATATACTTGATTGATTTAGACAATTTGTCTACTAGTAATCATTGCTTAGTTGCTAATAATGCTAATATGAATGAGATTGGTTGGTTATGGCATCGTAGATTAGGTCATGCAAGCACACACCTTATTTCAAAATTAATTAGAATGGATTTAGTAAAGGACTTCCATAACTAGATTTTGAAAATAACAAAATTTGCGATGCATGTCAATTTGGAAAACAAACTAGAAATTCTTTCAAAACTAAAAATTTGTTTCCACTTCTAGGCCACTTGAACTACTTCACATGGATCTTTTTGGACCTACTAGAACCACAAGTCTAGGAGGAAAGAAATATGGTCTTGTGATTGTAGATGATTATTCTAGATACACTTGGGTATTATTTTTAGCTCATAAGGATGAGACCTTTCCATTATTCTTGAAATTCTTCAAGAAGGTCACAAATGAGAAAAACAACACCATAGTGTCTCTAAGAAGTGATCATGGCACTGAATTTGAAAATTATTTATTTGAAAACTTTTGCATAGAAAATGACATTCATCATAATTTTTCAGCACCTAGAACACCGCAACAAAATGGAGTAGTTGAAAGAAAAATAGAACCTTAGAAGACATGGCCGTACCATGCTATGTGAAAGCAACCTACCAAAATACTTTTGGGCGGAAGCTATAAACACGGCATGCTACATTCTTAATAGAGCTCTAATTAGGCCAATCATTAAGAAAACTCCTTATGAACTATGGAATAATAGAAAACCAAACATAAGTTACTTTCATGCATTTGGTTGTAAATGTTTCATTCATAATAATGGTAAAGATAATCTAGGAAAATTTGATGCAAAATCTGATGAAGGCATTTTCTTAGGGTATTCAACATCTAGTAAAGCCTATAGAGTGTTTAACAAGAGAAATTTAATTGTAGAAGAATCTATTCATGTAATTTTGATGAATCTTTAGCATCAAGTTCTGAAAAGATTGATGATGAGGAAGATACAAACATTCTAGAAAGAGATATTGAAAAACTGAATATAGATGTATCTTCGGATCATGAACAAGAAGCTAAAGATAATGATTCTCCTAGTGTTGATGTTGTTGATGCAAATCATAATGATGTAGATCTTCCTAGAGATTGGAGATATGCCTATGGTCATCCAAGGAATTAATTATAGGTGATCCATCTCAAGGAGTAAGAACTAGATCATCAATGAGAAACATCAATAATCATCTTGCATTTGTATCTCAAATTGAACCTAAAACTATTGAAGAAGCAGAAAAAGATAATAATTGGATGTTAGCTATGCAAGAAGAATTAAATCAATTTACTAGGAATAATGTTTGGACTCTTGTAGATAGACCTAAAGATCATTCTGTTATAGGATCAAAATGGGTATTTAGAAATAAATTAGAAAATGGCATAGTAATTAGAAACAAAGCTAGATTAGTTGCAAAAGGATATAATCAAGAAGAAGGAATTGATTTTGATGAAACTTTTGCACCTGTAGCTAGACTTGAAGCAATTAGATTATTACTTGCATTTGCATGTCATATGCATATCAATTTATTTCAAATGGATGTTAAAAGTGCATTTTTAAATGGATTTATAAATGAGGAAGTTTTTGTTGAACAACCACCTGGTTTTGAAGATCATGAATTTTCAAATCATGTTTTTAAATTACACAAAGCACTATATGGTTTAAAACAAGCACCTAGAGCTTGGTATGAAAGATTAAGTAAATTTCTAATTGAAAATGATTTCATAAGAGGAAATGTTGATAAAACACTATTTTTGAAAAGAAAAGACAAGGATTTATTAGTAGTACAAATATATGTTGATGATATTGTATTCGGTGCTACTAACAATTTGTTATGTCAAGAATTTGCTAAGTTGATGCAGGGTGAGTTTGAAATGAGCATGATGGGAGAACTCAACTTCTTCCTAGGACTCAAATCAAACAAAGCAAAGAAGAAATTTTCATCAATCAAGCCAAATACACAAAAGAACTGCTCAAGAAGTTTGGATGGAGTCAATCAAACCACTTGGAACTCCTATGAGTCCTTCATGCAAATTGATAAAGATGATGATGGTAAGAAAGTAGATCAGAAATATTATAGAGGTATGATCGGATCTCTTCTTTACTTAACAGCTAGTAGACCAGATATAATGTTTGCTGTATGTTTGTGTGCTAGATTTCAATCTGAACCTAAAGAATCTCATTTAATTGCTGTAAAAAGAATCTTAAGATATTAAGTGGAACTAAAAATGTAGGCTTATGGTATTCTAGAGACTCAACATTAAACTTGATTGCTTATTCTGACTCTGATTATGCTGGATGTAAATTAGATAGAAAAAGCACAAGTGGAGCATGTCAATTCTTAGGTAGTAACTTAATCTCTTGGTTTAGCAAAAAGCAAAATTCGGTTGCATTATCACTGCTGAAGCAGAATATGTTGCAGCTGGAAGTTGCTGTGCTCAAATCCTTTGGATTAAGAGACAACTTGAAGATTATGGCATAACACTTGATAAAACTCCAATTAGATGTGATAACACAAGTGCAATAAATCTAACTAAAAATCCAATTCAACATTCAAGAACAAAAACACATTGAAATTAGATATCATTTTATAAGAGAACATGTAGCTAATAATGAAATTTGTCTTGAATATGTTAATACTGAAGAACAATTAGCTGATATATTTACAAAACCTTTGAGTGAAGAGAGATTTTGTTATCTTAGAGGTGAATTAGGGATATGTGACCCTTTGGATTGATTTTGAAACTATAAGGAATGACTTTCTAGATCTATATTAATTTCTTGATATTCCTTTCATAATTTAAGGACAAATTATCTAGTCATCTGAGGTATTTGATTCTTAATACTCAAAATTTTATCAAGATTTTATAAAATATATTTTGACGAGTTTCAGATGGTTGAATTTCAATTATTTTTTTCTGAAACTGTCATTGGAGTCGACACCTCAGAATGAGGAGTCGACACCTCTGACTGTGTCGCTCTCGGTCCCTGACCTTGGAGCCGACACCCGTGTAAGTGGAGCCGACTCCAGTTCGAGCGCTGACTGTGTTAG
>UESW01001359.1:37894-67193 GCA_900491605.1 Calamus simplicifolius
TCAAGCCTTCTTACGGATCAATGGCGCCTAAGAGGAGAGGTTCGGTGATTGGAGCGACCGTGGTGACCGGGAAGCGTTCCGTAAGGCGACCCGTCCGCGAGCCATCTCCAAGTGAAGATTCCTCCACCGATTCAGACAATCCTAACGCCACTTCACCTCAGGTAGATACCCTAGCAGGGAGGGTAATCACTATGGGAAGAAAAGTTGATTTCGAACTTTTTGAATCCGAGGGTTTTTCGATTGGTAGGCAACTTAAGGAGCTTGGTTGGGATCAAGTATGTTCTCTTGATGTTCCTACATACCCAGCACTAGTAAAGGAATTTTACTTTAATTTAGCAAGAGGAGATGGTGGTTTAGTAAGCACTGTTAGAGGAAAACGGATTCACCTTACATTTCACAAATTAGGAAATCTCCTGAGCATCCCCATTACTGGATTAGCTGCTGATGTGCACAGTGAGAGATCAGCTGCCCTATCAAGGATGTTAGGGAGAGAGGTTACTGAATTTGAGGAAATCAGGGCTAATCAGTTGCCCTTGGAATTAAGGTTGTTACACAACATTTATAGCAGAATTTTGTTTCCGAAGACCGGACGTTTTGAGTATGTCTCCGAGCGGGACATTGTTGTGATGGATAGTGTATTGACCGGTCAGCCCATTAATCTAGCTGCTATGATGATATTTTACATGGCCGAGGCTGGAGGAAAGAGAAGATCGTCACTACCCTACGGCATGATCTTAACTATGGTATTCAGAAGCCAAGGGGTTGTAATTTTGGATAATGAACCCTCCAAGAGCCTGAGACATACTGATTATTATAGCTTGGCCACTTTGCATCGAATGGGATTTGTTAAAATTAATGGTCAGTGGGAAAGGAAAGGGAACTTGGATGAGAGAGTCCCCGAGCCTAGACATTCTGTATCTTGTGAGGATGGTCCGTCTATGAGGATTCCATCTCCACATCCTAGTAGTCCTGCTCCTGCTCCTGTCCCAGTACCAGTGATTCCATCTACTTCATCTACTTCTTCAGTCGGATTTTCAGACCTTCAGTTAGAGCAACTCAAAAATCTTCTTGCTGCTCAGAAGGACGAATTAAAGACTGAGTTTGACAACAAATTTATGAATCTTAAAGAAACTCTTTATTCATTAAATGATCGGATTGCCAAAATTGAATCAACTCTTAGCTCTTCTACTGGATCTTTAAGTAGTGACTTGAAGAACATTTTTGAAGAACTTAAAGACATTTGTGGAGATTCTGAAACCTATTCAAAGAGCAATGCCGAGTTACAAGATAAAATTATCACTGCTTGTACTTTGTTGATGAAAGATTAAAAGACTACGTCAAGCTTCAGACTGAAGGAATGCAGAAGATTGTAGATCATTTAACAAGGATAATTAGAACTAAATATATTGATGTAATGAAAGTTTCAATTTTGATGTAATGAAAGTATGAAAGTATAATTCTGATGCAATGTAAGCATAGTTTCTTTTTTAATGAAATTTCAGTTTCATTTTGCAATACTTGATCTTTAATGAAATTTCAGTTTCATTTTGTAACACTTGACTTTTGATGAAATGAAATTATCTTTTGATCTATCAATTTGATCTTTTGACTTAACTTTTCTTTATCTTTTTGTTGATTACAAAAAAGGGGGAGAAAGTTATGTCGTATATGCATTGATTAGCAATTGATTGGAATTCAATTAAAGCTTAGTTAATTGATTAATTGGAGAAAGTTATGTTGTATATGCATTGATTGGTTATGCTTTAATTAGCATTTATTTAATTAAATACAAACAATTGATTATTTGAACTTCATAGGGGGAGCTACCTTATTCAGGGGAGCTTACTTATGAGGATCACTCTCTTGAAAATTTTAATTTAAGAATACTATGCATATACTCAATGTTTTTATAATCATCAAAAAGGGGGAGATTGTTGACCCAACTATTGATTTTGATGATTAATAAAGGAATTGAGTATATTTATTTGATTACTAATGGATTTGAGAAGTGTTTCAGGAGTTAAAATTATTTGATCAATTTAAATGAATTAAGAAACGTGTTTTGAATCAATTGCAAAACTTCAATTTCAAAGTTTCAGAACCTGGAGTCGACACCTAGAATCCCTGGAGCCGACCCCATGGCCATTCAAATTTTATTCTGATTTTTGATACGGTCCGGAGCCGACACCCAGAGTTTTGAGCCGACACCCAGAGTTTCGGAGTCGACACTTACAGTGTCTGGAGCCGACTCCGATGCGGGGATAGAACGTTGATTTTTTGAGCATCCTGGAGCCGACACACACAGTATTCGGGAGCCGACACCTAGCGATGGCGAGCCGACACTTACTTTTTCGGAGCGACTCCTCAACGAACTCAAAATTTCTATTTTTAGAAAAACGATCTGGAGCCGACACCTGAAAAGTTGGAGCCGACTCCAACCTGACTGGAACGAAAATTTAAATTGCCAGATCAGCTCTAACGGTAATATTTCCTTTTTACCTAATTTTTAACGGATATATTTTGTTTCCAGGTACACTCCAACGGCTAGTTTCCTTCCCAAAATGGATTAAAAGAAATCTATAAAAAGGGAAAACACCCGTTTGAAAGAAGATGAAAAAAAAGAAAAAATTTCAAATCAAAAATCCGAGAAAGCCTGAGCCTGAATCTCAAGAGAAAAGCATTCAAACTCAAATCCTTCCACTCCAAAAAGCTCAAAGAGGAATCCAAGGCGTCCAAATCAAAAAATCGGTGGATTTCCCAAATTGAAGAAAAAGCTCGTTTCTTCCATTTCCAATCTTCTCAACTGCAACGACTGTGAGGGATTAAAGCTGAGGCTTGATTCATCATTCCAAAGGGAGAAGAGGAAAAGAAGAAAAGAAGAAAAGCTCAAATTCAATCATCTCCAAACAGGCTTTTCTAAACTTGTTTACTTTATTTTGAATATTTGCTCAACTAAGGAGCTATGAATCATTGTAAAACATTCTTATATTTGTTTGTGCTAGTTCTATCAAGGGGATTGAACTAGTGGAGGTTGTTAACCTCGGGTCAAGCTAGATCAGCTTGAGTTTAGGGTTTTGTGCGGTGAGCCCGGAAAATCGGCTGGGTTCGTTGTGATCCCGGGGAAAAACAACAAGTTGTGAGTTGTGCTCTTGTAAAACAACTCGGCTGTAATCTAGTTGGTTATAGTGTGGACCCAAGTGAATCTTGGAGTGGACGTAGGTGTTGGATACACCGAACCACTATAAAATCCTTGTGTTTGTCGTGCATTCATTATCTCTATCTTTATCTCCTTGTTTGTGCTTTATATTTGCATTGCAATTAATTTCATTTTTTAGAGCAGATAATTTTTAAAAGGTCAAATTTTTAAAGAACCCAATTCACCCCCCCCCCCTCTTGGGTTGCCATCTGGGCCAACAACACTAGTATAAGAACTAACATAGGCATGAGATGATGACCACATTAGAATTATTCACATGGATTACTAGTACAAATGATTTATTATATTTTCAAAGATGATGTAGAATGTGGTATCAAGGTGATGTCGTATAAGATCATGGATGACAAAAGCTAATAACATATATTTCTTATATTTGATGCATGAATTATGACATGGTATTTGTAGCATGATTTATTTATATATATTATTTTTAAATATTATGTAAAAAAAATTGTTGCATATCCATACCTATATGTTTATGTACTCTTGTTGAGCTATGATCTCATATTATTTTTGTTATATCTTATCGAGTCCGAGGATTTAGAAAAAAAAAAGCAAAGCTGGGGACTAGTTGAGAGAGATTGTAAATATAGATTTGATTATATATTAATATTGTATACACTATTGCTTACTTTGAGTATAATGAATTATATATACATTTAGTTTTAAGATTTAAATTATGTTTATGGCCAGGATAAACAGAGCTTGCATATTCCTAGGGTTTCATTTTAAGGGATGCAACCATGTCACGAGCATCATGGACCGAAGAGCAATCTGGAGCATGATAAGAAATCTCTTCAATTACTCTATTCATATCATTCCATACTTAAGAGGAATAAGCATTAATAATATTAATTAACTCTTCTTCTAACATCAATTTAATAAAAATTATTTTATTTTTTGTTCTCCTAATATTTACAACCTCATCATTTATATTCTTATCTATAATAATTCCTTCTTCATTTTCACTTTTATCTTTTTATGTATACTTAATTTTAAAACCATTAACCCCTTTTAATTTTTCTATTAATGTTTTCTCTAATCACTATATTTATTAGTTTCATTAATTTTTCTATTAATGACCCATATTTTATGTTGTTAAATATGTTTTACTTATTTTTTTAAAAAAAATTCTTAGACTATCTTATTTACCGACATCAGTTCAAAACGATGTGAAAACTCTTGCTTATTTTTTTTCATATTTGGATGTCAGAGCAATGCCATATAGATACTTGATACAATATACACATATCTGAGTTGCACTACTTTCTGATGGCGAATATGCTTCAATATTACAATCACTTGGAAGAAAATCATACCACTAACATGATTCTTTTCTTATACTTTCTATTAATTGAGTTAATTTAGACAAAAAATAGTGCATAACCCATGAATTTTTAACTAGCAAGCAGGTTAGTGTATTAATATTGAAAAAAAAAAAAGAACGTGTTTGATGGAATTAATCATGCGTTCAAAGTGATCTTGTAGCTGTATGTCCTGCTTCACTGTATAAACATGAGAGTACACAATGGTAGGGCTGCCTGCTGCTTTCATTCATTTCATATTGCTTATCATTTATGATAAATGCATTATGTATTTTATTAGTGAAGACTATTTCATGCTTTATAATCTCTTTTAACATATTTTAGTTTCAAAGATGACGGAAAGCATATTCAACTTTTTTTTGTACTACAAAAAATAAAAAATATAGGTGCATTGTTTTATGCATATTTAATAAACATAAATTTTGAGATATTAGAGAAAATCAAATTATTATATGCAAATTGTAATCATAGAGAAATGATAGACCATTTATATTTAAATGGTGTCTCATCCATGTAGGTAGGTTTATCGAATATTTAAATTGTAACTACGAGAACAACTATGATCCCGATGTGTTATTTTTGACATTCTTCTTAGCAGAGAAATGGTATTGAAGCAAGTGATTTAAATTTAAGCTTAGAGTTCCATGTCATGTTGTTTGTTATTTTGCTTAAAGGAGAAGTATGGTTCAATTTCTATTTTGTGTGAAATTAAGTTTTGGATTTTCTGATAGATTATTCCGGTCATTATGATTGATGATTATGAGAAAAAAAAATGACATGAAATAAATAGCCGGAAGCACCATGAAGCTTGCTTGCTAGTTGCCTGGAGTACAGTATGGTAACATTTATAATTCATATGCTATCGCTGATACTCAAGTCTCTAATAATAGTATTCGGTGAAGTATGGCCCTCTTTTGAATTATGCCAATAGTCATGCCACATTATAGTCATTTGTCTTAATCATTCTTATATCTAATATATCCATCGATGAAAAAATAATAATCAAATTTTGCTACTCATGTATTATATTCATTTTACTTGATAACAAAATAATTTTACAAGTTGGTGATTGAGATTTATTATAAATAATGATTATAAATGTCTATCCAAGGACAAATTATTCTTTTACATATATAATATTTGCATGTGTATGGTTGTCGTAGAAAAAAATGAACTAGTTAGTGAATATTAAAATATTTTAAAACAACCATCTCAAGAAAAAAATAATACTAAAAGCCAAATTCTTGCTGACCATCTAATAATTCTCTTATCACCAAGGAAATTAATACTTTGTGTAATACTAGAAGAATGGTAGGTAATGAAGTGCTAGATATATATATAGCTTACTAATAAAATATCGCGGTAGATGTATCAAAGGCCCTATAGTTTGTAGTGCCTTTCAAAATAGCACAGAGATGAGAGGTAACATGGATGGAACCTTGTTTCATAGCTCCAAATGATTGCATACTTCTTTAAGATGGGTTTAATCCTCCACTCTTCATCCTTCCCTTTATGACATTAAGCATTTAGGTATTGTTACTTGGTTTCAAAGTCACTTACATAAGGGACTAGACGAATCAATCTACTGAATTTTCTTTTTGGTGAGGTGCACTTCTAGATATCTGGAGTCTTAGTTTTGGTCATCAAATTTACTCAAATTTTATTCTTCTTACAAATGCAAATGCATGCAGATTTCCTATATCGTAATGGGTTTATATGCATCTACCAAATATGAAAAATATATATCAGTCCATTTTTCAATCGTTACACTTTTCATCTATTTGTTATAAGCTAGAATAATTTTGAAAGTGAAGAAAATGCAAAGTGTGTAGTAATAAAATGAGTCCGAGTTGTTCTCAAATGACATAATCCTCCATGCAATAGACATGGATTAGTACTAATATTAGCACCTAGTTTATAGAGAGAAAATAAGAATCATCATCATAACCATTTTATTTTAATTTTTGTATAGATTATGCTTGTTTTCTCCTTCTGAACTTTATGTTGGACTATTTGGGTACAATGACATGCAACGGGAAGCTCTGAGAGTTGCGAAGGTGGTGTCAGCATCAATTGAGAATAGGAATTATTGTCATCAAATCACTTTCCTCGAACGTTAGGCAAGATCCAAAACCCGATGGCCTATGAGGATGGGCCTAAGTCCTTCGATGCTTCCACCTCAGATCAAGATCCTACAAAAAGTCTTCGAGAGCCGATTATTTCGACAGGGACCCTCCGACGCTCGAGTTAGTGGTCTAAAAAAATAGCAGTGTATATCCGTTTGGGAGTTAGTCACCAACTCTCAGAAGTTGAAGTCATTTTTTCATTATGAGCGAAGGTTTTTATACATGTAGGGGATCCCTTTTACCCCTTTTTTGGATAGTTGTTGATCCCAAGATCCCATGGTCTGACATGGGATGGACGGTAAGGCCAGCAGCAATAGGAGGTGTTCGCCTCATGGCTATCAGAACTGGCAGGCCACCTCTTTATCTAATATGAGCGGCTGTAGCCAGTTTGTAGGCTAAGTCTTGTCAGGCATGGTGCTGCAGACGGTTGGTAGGCCAGGTCTTATCGCACATACATCGTAGCCAAAGGTGGACCACGTGGGGCCACAGATGGCAGATGGACCATGCAGGATCATAGGTGGACCACGTGGGACCGCAGATGGTTGGTGGGCCACATGATGGTTGCAGTCGGTAGTGGGCCATGTGGGCGCTAAGGCCAACACTGGAGTTGATATTGAGGTCAACTCTAGGGTTGGCATTGAAGCCGACGCTAGAGCTGGTGTCGAGGCTGATGCTGGGGTCGGTGCAAAGGTCAACTCTGGGGTTGGTATTAAGACCGACTCTAGAATTGGTGTTGGGGCCGATGCTGGAGTCGGTATAGAGACCGACTCTAGAGTCGTTGTTGAGGCTGGGGGTGACATGTCGGACCATAAGAAAGACCTTAGTTGTCTGATTTTACCTCTATCAGTCAGCTTCATCCATTAACTGTAACATGGCTGGATCAACCACATCAGATGCCCCTCCGCTCTTGAGCTTGTGCGATCACATATATCACCGAGCGAAAGGAGCGTAGACTTCTAATGCCCTTAGTTCTCACCCTTGATCCTCGCTTATGATTGATTGTGAGCACGTGTCTCAGGGGAAGGTCAAATCCCTCTCATTTAAGGGAGTATGGAATGTTGTACCATCATCGTGCAGAAGATCCTTTCTCTGAAATTGAAGAGATTTTTTTTAAAATTAAGGCCATCTCTCATGGATAAAGCGATAGCCATCATTGTAGTAACATCATTAATGTCCCATCATTGGCTGCAGATCATGCCTTTGCACTCCTAGCTGAGGCATTTTGCCTTGTGTGAATGAGATCGTGCGACGGTTGGGGTAACGCCTTTAATAAGGAACGTCATGACAGATCAAATTGAGCTTGGCAATTCAAATGTCAGGCATAAAAGGGGGGTCGTCCCTATCGCCGAGCTCTTTCTGCATCTGAAGCTTTTCTAATTCTCCTGAAACCTAAGTCCCCGAGACCCTTCTCCTTCGAACCCTATGTTCGTTGTCTCCTTCCTTGCTCCAGGTTAGTCCTTTCTAACTTCTCTTTATTTTTTTCCTCATAGGCCCCGATAGGAAGGGCAAGAAGCCCGTAGTAGTCCCTTCATCCTCATCCTCCTCTGAGGATAGGGTTCCTCTGACCTAGTTGTGGGTGACAGATCAGATCTCGATCCAAGGCCCTCCATCGATCATAGCCCCACCGCCACCCGTAGTTCAGCCACCACCTTGGGCTCGTCAGGCATCTTCTCCGGTCGTGGCTCCCACCTTGGCGGGTCCAGAGGAGATTGCCTTCACCATGACCTCTGAAGATATAGAGTCCCTTAGGGTTATATATGAGATCCCTAGGGAGGTCTGATTATCTGTCCCCAAACCCAGCGACAGGGTAACCTCCGATCCTTTCGGAGAAATCACCCTATACAAGGAATTATTCAAGGTAGGCCTTAGGCTTTCCCTCTATCCCTTCATTATTGTCTTCTTTATAGGTACGCCCTGACGCTGGCACAGTTGGTTCTGAATTCCTTTCGGACCATCTATGCCTTCATGGTGCTATGTAGTTACCTCGGCATAGTGGGTCGAGTGTCTCTGTTCTACTGTCTATACACCCTCTGTTGCCAGTATGACATCGGGTGGTGGCTATTCACTCCCAAACTTGACCGAGTCATCAAACTTAACCTCCCCTCCTTCATTAAAGGATGAAAAATGCAATTCTTTTTCACACACATTGAGGGGGTGAGGCGGAGTTGGGGGGATCCAAACCTAGAGTTGAATAAGAACTCAGCGGTGATTCCAGGGGACTAAGAGGTCTATAAGCAGCTATTGTCCTCTCGGATGCCCCTTTTCCAAGAGCTTCTATCGGAGGAGAATCTTTGGTATGCTGGTCTGGCCCCGGATGATGGTGAGCAATTGCATCCTTCCTTTTTGCCCTCCCCTTTTTTTCTTTTTTTTGACTAACTCCTGACACGTGCAGATATGAGGATATCTGTGAACGCCATGAAGAGGGCCATTAAGAAGAGGAGGTGGCCCACCAATGATGATGCTGGAAGGTCGAAGAAAAGGTATTATCCTCGATCTTCGGTCCCTCCTCCACGTGAGCACCAAACGACCCCCAGGAGGAGTCTGCTCCGCCGATCGATCTCACCGCCCAGTCAGCCCAGGAGGAATCGAGGAGCAAAGTGGCCCCCTCAGCAAGGCAACCGAACCCCTCGGAGATTGAGCTGACCTCGAAAGAAGGCCCACCAATGGGGGAGCAGGCGGGTGAGGAGGCCCCGACGAGGAGGAGGCCGCCACCCGAGGGGTCAAGCATGAGGAGGCACCACTTGTGTTCAGCCCCATGCCCACAACCTCGGTGACAGTCAGACCTTTTGAGGAGGATGAGATGGTGGTGATCCCATCACGACCGTCTTTGATGAACCACCACCGTAAGGCACAATGGCTGTTGGCTAAGACGTGCCCACTAAAGTTCCGAGAGGAGCTCAACTGCTAACGGGCCATGGATGTTTTTTATGACGCACTCATGACTTTGCTTCGTGTAAGTATCTTTTTGTTCCTTCATAAGATTTCCCTGCCACAGTACATACTGACAAGAAGTATTTTCATGCAGATGGTGAACTCCATGTTCGCCGCTCAAGATGTCGCCCTCTGAGCCGACGCGATTGTCATCCGCACCCAATAGGAACTCTCCATCACCCAAGTCCAAGCTGAGAAGGCTAAGGGCTCACTGGAGTTAGCCCATGCTAAGCGAGCGGAGGAACTCCTGACCACCCAAGAGTTGAGTCACGAATGGGAGGCCCGATTCGAGGAGCCAAAGCGCTAGGTGGCAATGGAGCTCGAGCACGCTCGAGTCACTGAAGCGAATTTGGAGAATGTCATGGCCAGGCTGAAGATGCGCGACCTTCAGCTCCACACCATCACCCTACAAGTGAGGATGGCCAAGGAGCAGGCCGTTGATGCTGAGGCGATCGCTCAAATGGCTGATGCCAAGGCAATTGATGCTGAGGTGGATATGCATGTGGCGATGGCAAAGGCATTGGAGATGGAGGCAACGGTGCAAGCTGCCAAGGAGAGGGCTGCAGCGGCTGAAAGGAAGGTCGCATCGGTGGTGGAGCACTATCAGAGCTATATCAATTTTGAGAATGAGCTGGCAGATGCCTCTGTCGGAGTCTACCTGTAGAGCTTCAAGGACTGCAAGGAGAAAGTGGCTAGGGTTTTCGGCGTCACGGGCCTTGACAACCTCAAGCCTTATGACGACGAGGAGCCAGAGGGGCTATCGGTTATGGAGCCTTGAAGGCCTTACCTTTTTCTCCTTGCTTTATCTTTGTACTGAAGTCTGACTTGAGTCGATATTTTGTAAACTTTTTGATAGTTAATGAAAAGCAAACTTCCTTTTCAAATTTGGAGTACTTAGCTTTCTGTAGCGCATTCCATGCCACGCTGCCCTTGGCCAGATTGGAGTACTTGTCAGCCTGCGTCAAGTGAACTTAGAGTAAAGACTTACTTGATTGGCAGCTTCAAACCCCTTTTGTTGGTTATGGGGATGCCGCCTGGTGGCTGTTGGTTCTAGGTTGGTACCGGAGTCGGGACCAACTCTAGGAGCGGGGCCAACTCTGGCATCGGCACCATGTCGGGACCAATTTAGGTATGTCTTTGAGGCCAAGTCGGAACCCCTAAGGAAGACTTGGGAGTCACTAAAACCAAGCTCGAGAGCCTTTTGAAACCCCTGAGGGTGACACGAGAGTGCTAGGACCATGCTCGGGTGCTAGAGAGAAATGATAATAAGGATGGATCAGGGTCCTCTGGGGTGTAGGCCCTTGTATTTTTGTTTACTTGAATATTTGTGTAGCCCGACCTTGTCAGTTTTCCTATAATGCATTCAAATGTAAATGAAAAGAAACTTTTTCTTAAAGTATAGTGTACCTAGCTTTTGTAGCTTTTTGTCATTGCGTCGTGTTCGATGCCGACACCGATTAGAGGCTTGAAAGCTTTTTCTTTGGAACCACCTCGAAGGCTTCTTCACGCCGGCCCGAGGGATGACCCAAAGCTACCTGAGCTATCAAGATCCTTTTGGAATAGCCTTAGGGGTTTCTTTGGTCAGTCTGAGTGGTGACCCAAAGTCGCCTGGGCTGTCAGAGTCCATTTGGAACCACCTCGGGGGTTTCTTCGATCAGTCCGAGTGGTGACCCAAAGTCGTCTGGGCTATCGAGGTCCTTTCGAAACCGCCTTAGAGGTTTTTTCGGTCGGCCCAAGTGGTGATCTGAAAGCTTCTGAAATCATCGGGTCCTTTTGGAACCACTTTGAGGGTTTCTTTGGCTGGCCCTAGTGGTGACCCAAGAGCTACTTAAGTCATCGAGGTCCTTTTAGAACCGCTTTGGGAGTTTCTTCGGTCGACCCAAGTGGTTGTTGGAGAATTGACCTTCAGCTTATGAGGCGAGTCAGTTGAGAAGGCAGAGTGTTGAAAGCACTTTTTATTTTCATCAATTAAGTGCATACATCATTGGTAATATCGGTCTCTTGGAAGAAGAGCCTATCCCTCAAGAAATCATACCGAATGTTTTTTCGGTTGGGGTGTTGTCGATGCTGGCCTGCAGGGGTAAAGGCCCCACCGGGCATGGAGCAGCTGGAAGGCTCCTCTGGGTGAACTTTTGAGGTAGCCTCGCTGCATAAGGTCCTTGATGGTCCACTTCAAGTTGCAAAAATTCTCCATATTGTGGCCATAGTCCTGATGAAAATGATAGTACGAGCTCTTGTTATGGGGAACTCTAGACTTCTGGGGAACAGGGCGACGGAAGTAGGGCTCATCCTCGATCTCCATGAGTATATGAGATCTGGGGGCAAGGAGAGGTGTGAGATTACCTTTCCTAGAGGTGAGACCTTAACACTGATTGTCCGATCTATGCGGGGTCTCAAGCTTCATGGAGTGGGGACCGCTTGGCTCTGCACGGGCCGGTTTCTTGCTATACCTTCCCTTAGTCTCCCTTCGAGCGAAATCAGCTTCGTCCGTGCAGATGTATTTCTACGCATGGCTCAAAAGATCAGAGTAGGAGCTAGAGGGCTTTTTGTCTAGGGAGTAAGTAAAACGGAAAGGACAGAGTCCTTGTTTCAGGGCTAGAATTGCTATCGCATCATCTAGGTGGTAGACTTTAAGGGTGACCATTTTGAAATGGTCCACGAAGTCTTTAAAAGATTCTCCTTCCTTCTGTCAGACAGAGAACAGACTGTTAGTAACCCAGAATCCTTCGACAAGCATCGAAGTATGCTAGAAAGGTCTTTTTCAATTGTTGAAAGAAATCAATATTGTGTGATGGTAAACGGGAGTACCATGTATGTGTTGCCTTCCTAAGGATGGCTGGAAAGGCAATGCAGAGGACGGCATCAGTCATCTTTGAACCTGCATGAGAGCTTTGTAGCTTCAAGGTGATCTAATGAATCCATTGTACCATCATACGGATCCAACTGAGGGAGGTGAAACCGGAAAGGGACTGGTTCCTCCATGATGTAGTGAGTTAGAGGGGATGACTGTCATAGTCCACCTTTGGCTGATTGGTAATTCTTTGGCTGAACTCCTTCAACCTTTGGTGGTACTCATCAAGGCGCCTCTTCGCCCGATGGTTAACGTGTTCTCCAATGGACTCCTCCCCTGATGACTCAGAGGATGAGTAAGGGGAGGGGCAATGCCGATGGTTGTACCCCTGCTCGGGCTCCTTTCCACATCGTCACCCAGAAGAGAGACTATATGAGCAGTGAAAGGGGGATCGCCGCCTCTTGGGGCTCCCCGGCGATGATGCTCAGGCGAAGCATGAGGGTGGCGAGTCCCCCTCTAAGGAGATCTCTCGCGAGTGGACTATTGACTAGGTTGAGTGGCTATTGCCTATAGTGAGGGAGGCCTTAGTTGTTGTTGTGTAGCTATGGAGTGCTGCTCTTGTAGCCCATGAGCCATTGCCACTAGTGATTGAACTCGTTGTGTAAGAGTGGCATGTGGACCAGGCTGGTCAGCCTAAAGTGGTGGTGAAGATGAAGCAGGGAGACTGGCCTCCCATTGCTCAGTCTGTTGGGGACGCCTCCCAGCATGGTTGGTGGATGCCTTTTTTGCGCGTGTCACTATCAATGTTGTGTGATTGGGAATAGAGGCTTGTAGCTTGCTATTTTAAAGCCTTCTATCTCCCAAGGCAAGCCCTTATCGTCAAATCACCTCCCTCAAACATCAGGTAAGATTTGGAACCGGATGGCCTATGAGGATGGGCTTGGAGTCCTTCAATGCTTTCATCTCGGATTAGGATCCTGCAAAAAAGTCCCCGAGGGCCGGTTGTTCCAGCAGGGAACCCTTCGACGCTCGAGTGAGTGGTCTAGAAAATAATAGTGTATGTCAGTTTGGGAGTTAGTCTCCAACTCTCAGAAGTTGAAGTTCTTTTTTTATTATGAGCAAAGGTTCTTTTACCTAGTAGGGGGTCCCTCTTACCCCTTTTTTGGATAGCTCTTGATCCCGAGATGCTAAGGTCTGAAATGGGACGAGTGGTGAGGCTAGCAGCAACAGAGGTGTTTGCCTCGTGGCTTGTCAGAACTAGCAGAAAACCTTTTTGTTTGATATAGACGGCTGCAACCAGTTGGTGGGCTATCTTATCAAGCGCGGCTCTCGACCTCCTCGGTGTGGGCCCTAGCTTCCTGGGCATGGGCCAGCGCCTCGGCCTACCCGTATCCTGCCTCGATCGCCGCCATGTCCGCTGCAGCGGCCCTATCCACTATGGCACAAGTCTCATTCTCTGCTACGTCGGCCCGGCCCTCCATATGGTGAAGCTGGCGAACCAACTCCTCTATCCTTGCCTCGACTGACTTTAGCCTGGCCAAGACTAGGGCTAGCTTGGTCTCGGCCACGGAGGCTCGGCCGTCTTCAATCTCGGCCTGGCTCTCCGCCTCTTTGAGCCTGCTGCCCAAGTCCTCCTCCCAGGCCTTGGCCTCCTCCTGTTGCTGAGTGAGCTTCTCGGTCAACCCCTGGCACTGCCCTTTGTATTTCTTAATTCTCTCCTAGGAGCGGGCAATCAGTTCGCCCGACTAGGACACCGTTTCACCGAGGGCAAGGGCTCCGTTGGCCATCTACACCAAATGAGCTTGTCAGCTACAGGTTAGCTAGGATGCATCAAGGAAAAAAAAACCAGGGATGAAGAGTTATCTGGAGCACTGACACGAACACCATGTCGAGGATCCCGGCGACGGACTGCTGTTCCATCTCTTTGTTGATCTACGAGGACCGCGCCCTCGACAAAAGATAAACGGCCTCCCCAGCGTCTTCCATGGAGGAGAGCCTGGGCGCCGGCCACTGCGGCCGCCTCAATGTGCCATCGATCGCCCGCCAAGCCGAGTGGCGTATTGATCGCCGGGATGACCTCCCCGGCCCGGCCCTATGCTCACCGGTTTCCCTCGCCCCGGTACCGGCTCCTTCAGCTTCTGCCTCCCCCTCTTCGGTGGGCGGGGAAGCCTTCTCTGTCTCTGGCTCAGCGGGAGCTGGAGGGCCACCTGCGGCCTCAACCTACCCCGCCTCGGCTGGATCCGCAATGGCAGGGACTTCCGGTTCGGGGTCCAGGTCCACCACGATCAGTTTTGTGGTGGCTGGAATCTCCCCCTCCTCTACCTCAGCCCCGACCGAGCCCGGGACCACTTCTTTAGCCAGCGCCTCTCTCGTCGGCTCCTCCATAGGCGCCGCTTCCGCCTGAGGCGCGGGACTTCTGGAGCTCGGGCCGGCTCGGCTTGAGCCTTCCTTTGCACCCTCTTTGTTGGCCTCACTTCCTCGCTGGCCACTTGCCTCTTTTGGTGCATCGTGGCCTCTAGCTTCTCAGCAAAAATTTTCATTGCTGCACAGAAAATAGGCATTAGTAAAAGTATATGATAAAATGCCAGGCCAGGAGCAAGAGGGACAGGTTTTCATGCTCACCAACCGCCGGGGCCAACTCGGCCTCATACAAGTTCTCCTCGGACAGGAGTTTCTTGTAGGAGGGGATATCGTAGGAGGATAGGCAGCGGAAGAGCTCCCCGTCCCTCTCACCCATAGCTGAGTTCTCGTTGGGGCTGACATCAAGCTCTCTCCAGTCGGCCCTCACCCCCTCCACATGGGTGAACAAGAATCGGGATTTCTATCCCCTAACTTTGAACGGGAGACCTAGGGGAAGGGCCCTACCCGGCCTGGCGGTGAATACCCACCAGGCTCCCTCACCTTGGTGGCGGAGCTTATAAAAGGCTCGAAACAGGGACAGCCTGGCCTCAAAGCCCTGGAAGAAACATAGGATGACGAAAGCGCAAATGATCCGAATCGAGTTCGGAGTCAGCTGCGCTGGCACCAACCTATACCTATTCAACAAATTTAAGAAGAAGGGGTGGAATGGGAGCCACAGTCCACACCGAAAGAACTCCTCGTACAGAGCAACCCAACCAGGAAGGTTGGAGTTTACTCTATCCTCGGGCCCTAGCGTGGATAGGCGGATGAAGCTTGGAATCCTATACTTGGTCCTAAGGACCTCTATTTCCTTGGGGGTCATGGTGGAAGCCACCCCCCTCCCTGGCCCCACCGGGTCAAGACTGGCTACTAGAGGAGGTGTCGAACAGCTGGAGGAGGTGGGGCCATCTCTCATCGGGGAGTTTCAAGCGGATGGTTGGTCATCTACCGATGGCCGGCCGCGAATGGTGATTCCGCCCATCGGCCAGGGCACTCGACTAGCTAAAGAAGTATGGTCCTCGTCGGAAGAATGGGGAGACTCTACAACTGGCCTTTTACCCTCCCTAATAGCTCGGCGATCCATGAGTCAAGGGAAGAAGAACGAAAAGGGGAAACTGACTTGAAGCTTAGGAGGAAGATGAAGTTCGAGGGTCTCGGGCTACAAGGGAACTCAAGGCTCAGGGAAAAAAGATGCAGAGGAAGCAATAGCAGTGTAAGGGTTCTCCCTGAGCACTCAGAGCGACTTTATACCCCCGGCTCCGGATCGCATCGCCCAAGATCTTGCCACGCGGCCCGCCACCATTGTGCCAGGTGTCCAGCCGCTGGCAGCTTTGCCTGTACCCGAGGCGCATTGCCTCGGTTTGGCTCGAGGAGCGGGACCCCTAGCCAATGATGGTACGTAAAGAGCGGAGAGGCAATGATGGTGCCCGCCTTTTTCCCATCCTTTGAGAGGTGCCCCCACGAGATGCTCGGTGCCAACGTCAACTCCCACTCTCTGCTTGATTTCGGAAGATTTTTGAAGCGACACTGCCTTGGGAGAGCGCACCAGCTCACCCACCATTAAAGGTACCCATAACCGGCAATCATTTTTTGAATTTTCATGCCCCTTTCATTCAAAGGACAGTAGGCACGTGGCCCTTCGCGCTCAGGAGTGGAGGGGCATCTGATGTGGCTGATGAAGCCACATGGATAATCATGGCAAAATTAACTAAGTGGCATGGACACATCAGCCCTGGCAGCCCTCGTCAGCCCAGGTCTCTCCAAATAAGCCGAGGCAGCCTCGACTTCTCCAAGTCAGCCCCGCATCTGCCCCGGCTCCTCTGCATCGGCCCCGGCGGCCCTCGTCGGCCCCGGCCTCTCCAAATAAACCGAGGTAGCCCCACCTTCTCCAAGTCGGCCCCGCATCTTTCCCAGCTCCTCCGCATCGGCCCTGGCTACCCTCGTCGGCCCCGACCTCTCCAAATAAGCCGAGGCGGCCCCGACTTCTCCAAGTCGGCCCAGCGTCCGCCTCAGCTCCTCCGCATCGGCCCCGGTGGCCCTTGTCGGCCCTGGCCTCTCCAAATAAGCCAAGGTGGCCCTGACTTCTCTAAGTCGGCCCTGCCTCTGCCCCGGCCCCTCTGTGTCAGCCTCGGCGGCCCTCGGCGGCCCCGGCCTCTCCAGACAAGCTGAGACGGCCCCGACTTCTCCGAACTGATCTCGACCACTAAGACCATCAACTTTCTGACTCACACAGACTGACAAAGCCAGGCCCACCTATCACCTGGCCACGTCGTTGATGGGACCAGGCCCACCTACCACCTGGCCATATCATCGATGGGAACAGTCCCACCTACCAACTGGCCCTGCCGATCGATGGGACCTGGCCCACCAACCGCTGGCTCCCCCTCTCTGATGGGACAGAACCTACCGACTAGCCTAAATTTATGTAACTTCCATGTGTTCCGCAGACATTTCTCCGTCACGGGACTTCACATGGCTAATCCCCATACGAGTGTCAAATGCCTATAAAAGGGTAAGTCAACTAAAAACCCAGGTATGTGAATGCAAGTGCTCACTTACACTACCACCCCAGGAACAGCTCAACTCCCGGAGTTCTTTCTGCCTCTAAGAAGCTCTCTCGAGCTCCCCTTTGGTTGTGACCTCGGTTGCTAACTTGGGCATCGAAGGGTTCCTCCCGGAGCTTCCTTCGGTCTTGGGACTTCTTGCAGGTAATCCAGCTTGGCAAGGATCCCATTAGCAAGTAGACTCATCTTTCCTGCACTCAAGTTCGGTGATTGAGCATCATCAAGTACATTTGCATTCTACAGAATGATGTAGTAAGAGTTATTTATGTAAGTTTGAGATGTTTATATTATGTTAATTTATATTTGGGTGATTTCAATAATTTAGTTATTTTGCCTAACTCTTCTAATACTTGTTTGTAGGAAAATATTTCTAATCTCGAGTCACAAGAAGGCTCTTCCCATACTATTGGTCCACATGATACTCTTGCACAGGTTTTAGGCCTAGAGCATTCCGGTAGGGTTCGGGGTTTAGGATTTGGCCCCACACCTTCACAGGTCTTTGGATCAAACACTAACAGTGTTGGATTTGTGCCTGAGGTTGGTTATGGTACTTCTAGTGAAGTTGCAGAATTAAAGTCTTAGCTATAATCTAAAGATGAAGAAATACAAATATTAAAGAATTGTATGCGATATATCTTCAAGGGTGTATTCAGAGATGTGCCACCACCATCGAAATTTGCTGCAATACTTAATCTTGAGGTATAATGTTCATATTTGTTTATGATTAGAAATCTTCTACTACTAGAGATTCACTTAGATATTTAACATCCTTCTTTTTTTCTAGGATTATGCACGTGCTCCACACTCTTTGTCTTCATCAAGTCATGCACTAGATAGTTAGGAAATGATTTGCAATTATAGTATTTTCTATTTTGAAATGTTTAGTTAAACATTGTGATAAATCGTTATAACTTGTTGACATACTACTTGTATGTTTCTTTGACAATTTTATTCAATATATGATTTGAGAATTTTTCATGGTTGATAATATTAAGAATAATTTCATGTTGTAGAATCATGCATGTATATATATATAATATAAATGTTTATAATAAATAAAAAATATTTTTAAAAATAATTTATAATTAGCAGCGGTTGCAGAACCATCGCTAAAAGAAATCCAAAAATGACACATTCTCGTGGTCATCAATAAAAAATAACTATTGCAAATAACCGCCAAAACCGCCACTAAAAGAGTAACCTAAAGAATTTTTCTTGTTTCTGGCGGTGACCGCAAGAAAATGCATTCAACTTCCCGGCGGTTATTCCAGCGGTCGACTAATAACCATCACAAAATGCCTCCCGATGCAACAGAGGCGGTTCTTTGACCGCTGCTAGGTTTATTTTGCGGCGGTTATAACCATTGCTAAATGTAAAAAAAAGGTCGCACTCGCTTCTTTGGGAGTGTAATATTCTACCCATTTTTATTAAAAGTTACTAAATGCAATATGGCACCTTTTGATTAAAATATCCTAATTAGATTAAATTAAAAGAAAGTTATAAAAAAATACATGAAAATAATAAAGTTGAAGAGCATTGTCAATAAGACTGTTTTATTTTTAAGGTGGGCAAGTTATGTGCACTATGGCCTACATCGGGCGCGGTGATTCGTCCTCGCACGGACCCTTGTGCCTACAGTGCAAGACCCATGAGCGGGCTCTTCAGCGTGGGTCCATGCGCGAGCGAATCACCGCATACAGTACAGGCTATCCTACATTGTAGACGGTGTAAAAAGACTTACCACTCGAGTTTTTGAGCCACATAGTTTTGGCCCATTAATGAGTTAATTAGACCAGCAGGTAGGCTTGAGGTGTTATAGCCCATACGTTAATTGGACCAGTAAATAGGCTTAATTAGGGCCTTACAAAGTTAAGTTTACTTACTACCAATTAACTTTTACTTGAGTATTTAGGGTCCCATGATTTTGTCCAATAAGTTAATTGTTTTTTGAATCATGTGGTTTTCGTTCATAAATTAATTGGATCAACAAATGAGCTTGGAACGTTAGAAAGTATTATGTAGTTGGTTAATATAGGTTTAGACCTTATTCCTTAAGGACTGGTTACTAAGTTGCGATAAAATTCATCTTCACATGTCACTTGAAAGGAGTTATATTTTCATCACCAGGCAAAAAATTAAATTTGGCTTTTGTTGCTATGCTCTTGGCTTGTAGGTGGACTCGTACCGTAAATTTTAAGCAGGCTTTGAGGGGTTGAATGGTGGCCAGCAGGATTGAAGTCCTATTTATTTTTAAAAATATTATAAAAACATCATAGTTAAACCCATACAGTGTATGTTAATTATCTGCTGCTAAAAAACACAATCACCGTTCAGTAAAGAAAACGGCGCGCGGGAGGCTTTGGAACCCTGGACTCTACTGTTCCTTTGTCGGAGCTTGGTGCTGCTTGGGCAGGGCTCTCATTTGCTGTTAGGATCCTCCATGCTCCTAAGATCATGATTGAGGGGGATTCTATGACTGTTATTTCTTGGTTATTAGAGGAGAGCTATATAGATGGTTCCTCAAATCCGATCCTGAGGGACTGTTGGTCTATGCTGCGGGAGCTTGAGTCTGTCCAGATCCGCCACACTTATCGTGAGGCCAACTCAGCGGCGGACTGGGCGGCGTCCTTTGCTGCTCAACATGCGGGTCCATGGAATTGGAAGCCAGACGACCCATGTCCTATTATTCTACAGCATATCTTAATTTCTGATGTTTCTGGGCTGACTCATTCTAGAATTATATGATTGCTCGTTGTAACCAAAAAAAAAAAAATGGCGCGCGGCCTTTCCTCGCTAAAATCATTTTGGCTTTTTTTTATCCATTTTTCTTTCTTCGACGAAGCTTCGTTTTAGTAAGCCATCCCCCGCATCTCACGCTCATGTTTGGCTGGAAATCCGTATCTATCCACAACTCCGATGCACTCAATTAAAGCCAAAATTTATTTCGAGAGCTTCTCTAGAATTCTCTAATATGTATGACGAGTCGATTATATAAACAGAATGAGGGGCGAGGAGAATGCGATCGCCCTGGAAACCCAATGGCTCTGCCGAGAGCAGTCGACGCGGCGATGGCCGCTAATAAGGACTACGAGGAGGCGTTGGCGGGGCTTGCCGATGCCCGGAAGGCCGCCATCGGGCGGCCAAATCCTGAAATCGACGACCTTGACGCAAACGTCAAACGGCGGCGGGAGACCTTCCTGGCGGCGTTCCGGGAAGCCATGGAGAAGCTCGAGCAAGTGAATGGTCTCATCGCCGACATTATGAGCGAGGAGAACTGGTCGGTGGTGTCGGTGACGGATGACGATGATAACATCCTCTCAGATGATGATGCTGACATGGGTCCGAAGGAGGCTGACGACGCTGTGGTTGACATGGGTCCGAAGGAGGCTGACGACGCTGCGGCTGCCATGGCTGACAATGTGCTACCGCCGTCAGTGGACAAGAAGAAATGAGTGATGTCCGCGAGAGGTGGTGAGTTTAATGTGGTCCGTGTGAGAGATATGGCATGAAACTGATATCAATAATAAAAGTGAATAAATTTTTTTTGTCGCAGTTGTTGAGTATGTCCGTCATGGCATCTTCTTTTGCTTGAAGGGTGATATGACATGGTTGAAATTTTTTCTTTCCTTTTTTTTTTTTAAAGGGTGGCCAGGAAGACCACTCAGAGATTTTATCAAAGGAGAAAACGAAGAAAGAATACAATAGACAAGAAAAAAATTATGAGGCGCTAAAAAAAAAAATCTGGGGACTCGATTTTATAGATAGTTTAAACAGTAGTTTTAAAAGTTAAAAAAAGAAAAAAAAGTACTAATTTCAGAGATGAATCGCTTAGAGACAGAGCCTCAACAGAAATATATAAGTTAACCAGATGGTCCTTCATGATAACTGATACGGCTGGCCGTTTCCCCGGGGCAGTACTATCTTCTGCGCGATTTTCGAAAGCAATGATGTGACAACAAAACCCAAGGCCTCCAGCGTCGGTCTTCGGAGTCGGCCTCCAGCGCCGGCCCCCCAGCGTCGGCATCAAAGACCAACTACGCGTTAGCACCAGACAGCCGGTGTCGGTCTTCGGAGTCGGCCTCCAGCGTCGGCCCCCAGCGTCGGCATCAAAGACCAACTACGCGTTGGCACCAGACAACCAGCGTCGGCCTCCAGCGCCGGCCCCCAGCGTCGGCCTCCAGCGCCAGACAGCCGGTGTCGGTCTTCGGAGTCGGCCTCCAGCGTCGGCCCCCAGCGACGGCATCAAAGACCAACTACGCGTTGGCACCAGACAACCAGCGTCGGCCTCCAGCGCCGGCCCCCAGCGTCGGCCTCCAGCGCCAGACAGCCGGTGTCGATCTTCGGAGTCGGCCTCCAGCATCGGCCCCCAGCGTCAGCATCAAAGACCAACTACGCGTTGACACCAGACAGCCAGCGTCGGCCACCAGCGCCGGCCCCCAGCATCGGTCTCCAACATTGGCCACAGGTGTCGGTCTTCAGCATAAATCCCAGTACTGAGGCTTTGGTCCCGGCATCTAGCACTGCCACCCAGCGTCGGCCCCCAGTGTCGGTCCTCACAAGGATTGGTCTTAAGCAACTGACCCCGGGATCTAAGGTCTACTGCCGAATAGCTCGTTTACCAAAATCACGGGCAAGTGTCAGCCTGATCAGCAGTTACCGCTATAAGCGGCCCCTATTCAGCAACAGCCCAACAACTTACCGTTCGATGGAACATCGCAACGAAATGGATTCGACGGTTCCAACAGACCAAGGAATACGGGATTCCCAACAGGTATAAAAGGAGAACCCGAGCTCCATGCAAAAGGACTCTCTCTCTGGAAAAGTTCCACGAGAATAATTCCAAAAACCATATCCTTGTTCGATGACTCACTAACTTGGGCGTCGGAGGGTCCCCGCCGGAACCACCGGTCCGGGACTTTTTGTAGGCTCCAGGAGGAAGATGGCGGTCTCTCTGCGCACACGGCGACCCTAGCC
Organism: Calamus simplicifolius; assembly: GCA_900491605.1. NCBI lineage: Eukaryota > Viridiplantae > Streptophyta > Magnoliopsida > Arecales > Arecaceae > Calamus > Calamus simplicifolius. The sequence goes on from UESW01001359.1 coordinate 60,223, forward strand.
TGCCCAACGTTTATCGCATGTGATTCGGCCGCAACAGATTGGCGCGCCAGGAAGGGGCGGGCAGACCAGGTAAAAAAAAAATTCTCCCTGGAACCCCTCCGATTCTGCAAAAGAAGCAATGGTGACTACGCGAGCACAAGAGGCTTCCTCCAGCCAGGCAGCCGGGCACATCCCGCGAGCTGAGCATTCAGAGGCCGACCCCCTTGCTCCGCCTCCTGCACCGACAAGCCAGCCTGACCGGCTTGATGCTCTAGCCCACCAGGTCCAGGATCTGACGATGATGGTCCGGGGCTGCAAGAGCGTTATGTGGCTGCTGTAACTCAACCCCCTGCGATAAACGAAAGGGTGCGAGGAACAGTTCAGTCTCACCAAGGAGGGACCCCGCTTGAGGTCTCCCACCGCTCACCCCCCGATCCTCATCACCAAGGGACCTCGAAGCGACGACGGTCTCCCTCCCGCCGCTCTGGTCGGTCCCACCACCGACGGGAGGAAAAAGAACCCAAGCGGGCGCGTTCCTTGCGCCGGCGATCTCCTTCATCTCCCTCTTCCGACTCATCTCAAGGTGACACTCCCCGAAAAACCACTCGTCAGGATGAGCAAAGGCGTGATGATTATCATCGACGGTTGGACGAGCTCAGCCGCCGGATCGCCGATCCTTACGCGACCGAATATGAGCATCGCCCCCCGCTTTCTCGCCGAATCATGGAGGAACCGGTTCCTCCCCGGTTCCGTCTCCCTCAGTTGGATCCATATGATGGAACGACGGACCCCTTGGACCATCTGGAAAGCTACAAAGTCCTCATGCAGGTCCAGGGGGCGACGGACTCCTTGTTATGCGTCGCCTTCCCGGCCACGCTCCGCAAGGCGGCACGCGCGTGGTACTCCCGTCTACCACCTCGCAGCATCAACTCATTTTGTCAACTTGAGCGATCCTTCCTGGCTCATTTTGATGCCTGTCGAAAGATCCCACGAGTTGCGGATAGCCTCTTTGCTGTCCACCAGAAAAGTGGCGAGACCTTAAAGGATTTCGTCGCTCGATTTAAAGAACGGCGCTGGAGGTGTACAACCTGGAAGACTCCGTAGCCACCTTGGCCCTGAAGAGAGGACTTCGCCCGTCCAGATTCGCATACTCCCTGGATAAGAAGCCTCCGCGCTCCTACGCCGAGCTTCTGAGCCAAGCACAGAAGTACATCCGCGCTGACGAAGCAGATTCCTCCAGGAGAGAAGGTGACAAGAACCCGGTAATAAACCGCCGCCTTCTGACCGCGCTGGTGCACAACCATGGAAGCCCGAGCCTCCACGACGCTCAGACCGCCAGCCACAGGCGCTGGTTCCTAAAGAGCAGTTCACTCCCCTCATGGCCCCCATCTCTCACATCCTACTGGAGATTGAGGAGGAACCATATTTCAAGCGTCCGGCTCCCCTGAAGTCAAGTGGCCCCCGCAACAAGGAGTTTTACTGCCGATACCACCGGGACTACGGCCACGACACCGAAGACTGCCGCCATCTAAAAAAGGCCATCGAGGAGCTGGTTCAGCAAGGCCACCTGGGCAAGTTTGTTCGAAGGGGAATCTCCCCGCGACGGGCCCCACGGTGCCTCCAGGTCGCCCGGCTGGCGTGGATAATACCCCAACTGAAAAGACCATAGCTATGATCTCTTGGGGAATGGATGGTGGTTCGAAGAGGCTGCGAGAGGGAATAGACTCTGTAATACCTTTCTTCGGAAAGGATCTAGATGGGGTAGTTAATAAACACGACGACAGCGTCGTGGTTTCCATGACTATAGCTAAACACCCTGTAAAAAGAATTTTAATTGATAGTGGGAGCTCTGTGGATGTCTTGAGTTACGAGGCTTTTGTTCGGATGAACTTATCAAGGTCTTTACTCCGACCCGTTGCCACACCACTAATGGGCTTCACGGGAGACTCAGTGAACGTCGAAGGCGAAATTGCTCTCCCGGTCACGGCTGGAACTCCTCCATGTCAGAGTACAGTGGTCATAAACTTCTTGGTGGTCCGGGTCCCGCTGGCTTATAACGCCATCTTGGGAAGACCGGGGCTGAATCTGCTGGATGCCGTGATCTCCACCAAGAGACTATTGGTAAGGTTCCCTACCAATGAAGGGATCGGAGAAATGAAGGGGGAGCAAAGCCCACTTCCGCCCTGCTACCATCTGTCGCCCAGTCCGCTGACGCAGAGTCAGCGACAGCCTCTGAGTCGCTCGATCCTAGGGAGTTGGGAAGAAGGGGAGAGCCGGCAGAACACCTTCTAACCCTCCCCTTGGTGATGACCCGGCAAGGACTGTTCAGCTAGGGGCGTCACTCCCAGAAGAGGCACGCCATCAACTCCTTACTTTCCTGCGGGCCAACACTGACGTCTTCGCATGGTCATCCTCCGACATGCCGGGCGTCCCTGAAGAAGTAATTACCCATCGGCTTAACCTCAAGCCAGGGTGTCGGCCAGTCCGACAGAAGAAGAGAAACTTCGCTCCAGACAGACAGAAAGCTATCGACGAGGAGATCCGCAAGTTAATGGCTGCGGCCATATTCGGGAGGTCCACTACCCTGAATGGTTAGCTAATGTGGTGCTAGTCCGCAAGGCCAATGGAAGCTGGAGAATGTGTGTGGACTTCACCGACCTCAACAAGGCATGCCCCAAAGACAGCTTTCCCCTACCTCGAATCGATCAATTGGTGGATGCTACATCCGGCCATGAGGTCCTAGCTTCATGGATGCTTTCTCCGGATACAACCAGATCCGGATGAACCCGGAGGATGAAGAAGCTACTCCTTCATAACCGAAAAGGGCTATATTGCTACAAGGTGATGCCTTTCGGGTTAAAGAATGCGGGGGCTACTTACCAGAGGCTGATGAACAAGGTCTTTGAAGGTCAGATAGGGCGTAATATGGAAGTGTATGTGGATGACATGCTGACGAAAAGCGTTCATGCCATGACCACATCGCGGACCTAGCAGAAACTTTTGACAATCTTCGTCGGTACCAGATGAAGCTGAACCCTCGCAAGTGTGCATTTGGGGTAACAGCTGGGAAGTTTTTGGGTTTCATGGTGACCCGGAGAGGATTGAAGCAAACCCGGACAAAGTCCAAGCCATCTTGGACATGAGGCCTCCTGCCAACAAGAAGGAAGTACAACGCCTGACAGGAAGAATAGCCGCCTTAAGCCGCTTCCTATCCAAGTCCGCGGAAAGGTGTCTGCCTTTCTTCAAGGCGCTTCGCAGAATCAATAAGTTCGAGTGGACAAAGAATGCCAGGAGGCGTTCGAAGGGTTAAAGGAATTCTTATCTACCCCGCCGCTGCTAGCCAAGCCGACGGTGGAGAGAACTCCTTCTGTACCTCGCGGCCTCTCCTGAGGCTGTTAGCTCTGTGCTGGCCCGTGTGGACACTGATGGCACACAAAGGCCAGTATACTATACAAGTAAGGTGCTTCATGATGCTGAGACTCGATACTCAAACATGGAAAAAATCATCTTTGCGTTAATCGTGTCTGCCCAGCGTCTGCGGCCATACTTCCAAGCCCACCCGATCGCGGTGATCACTGACCAGCCTCTAAAGACAATTCTAGCTCGTCCGGATACTTCTGGCCGGCTGGCCAGGTGGGCCCTCAAGCTGGGGGAGTTTGATTTATCTTTCCGCCCTCGTTCGGCCATGAAGTCTCAAGTCTTGGCAGATTTCTTGGTCGAATGTACTTGGGGAACCGAGTCACCTAAAGAACTTCCGACGGACACTCAACCCTTGGAACCGGTGACGATGAGTGGGTCCTTCACGTGGATGGGGCATCGAACTCTCAAGGGAGCGGAGCAGGCCTCATCTTGGCCAACTCGGATGGGGTGGTGACTGAGTGTGCACTTCGCTTCCTCTTTCCAGCCACTAATAATCAGGCGGAATATGAGGCTTTGTTATCCGGAGTAAGATTGGCTCGAGAGCTTGGGGTGAAACGCCTTAGAGCTTTTACCGACTCCCAACTGGTTGCTGGCCAGATTACCAAGGAGTACGAGGCAAAGGATCCCATCATGGCCCGCTACTTAGACGCGGTGTACTCAATGGTTTCTCCATTCACTCACTTCAGCGTCAGCTACATTCCTCGACAAGAGAATGCTAGAGCCGACGCCCTATCCCATCTCGCCGCCTCAGCTGATGGGATGTTGGGAAAGGCTTATGTGGAGCACTTAGAAGCCCCGAGCATTGATGTACCAAGAGAAACTTTACCAGTGGAGCAGGAGCCCTCCTGGATGGACGCCTATGTTCAATACTTACTGAGGGTATCCTCCCAGAAGACCTGCCGAAGCTAGGAAACTTAAAAGACGGCCCCAAAGTTCTTCCTTATGGAGGGAAAGCTCTACCGAAGGTCATTCTCATACCCTATCCTCAGGTGTGTCGGTCCCACCGACGCCAATTATATTTTGCGAGAGATACACGAGGGGATATGCGGAAGCCATCTGGGGGGCAGGGCTCTTGCATACAAAGCTCTACGTCAGGGGTATTATTGGTTGACAATGAAAGAGGACGCATCTGAACTTGTTAAAAGGTGTGACAGCTGCCAGCGTCATGCCAACGTCCAACATCAACCGGCGTCCCAGCTGACCCCTCTAGCTGCACCGTGGCCCTTCGCACAGTGGGGCATGGACATCCTGGGACCTTTCCCTCCTGCCTCCGGACAACGTAAGTTCCTAGTTGTAGCCGTCGATCATTTACTAAATGGATCGAGGCGGAAGCTCTCGCTAAGATCACGGAAGCCAAAGTAAGGGCTTTCTTTTGGAAATCTGTGTGTGCCGGTTCGGGTTACCGCACACCCTAGTTACAGACAATGGCCGACAGTTTGATAACACGGCCTTCCGGGAATTCTGCGAGGGCCTGGGCATCCATCACCGATTCACCTCAGTAGGGCATCCCCAAACCAACGGCGCAGCCGAGGTGACCAATCGCATCATCCTCCAAGGGCTCAGGGCTCGGCTAGATAGCTGTAAAGGGCGCTGGGTGGAAGAACTTTCAGTGTGCTGTGGGCCTACCACACGACGCCGCGAGCACCCACAGGGGAAACTCCTTTCAGCCTGGTCTTTGGGACCGAGGCGGTCATCCCCGTGGAAATAGGAGCTCCTAGTCCCCGGACGGAATTATACCACGAAGAAAGCAACTCAAACCAGCTGAGGGCTGATCTGGATTTAGTGGAAGAATTGCGAGATCAAGCGCAACTTCGTATGGCAGCGTTCCGTCAGCGAGTGGCCAAACACTACAACTCTCGGGTGCGACCCAAGACATTCCGGCCAGGAGACCTTGTCCTACGAAGAGCTGAAGTATCAAAGCCAACGGAAGGGGGCAAGCTGGCACCAAAATGGGAAGGACCATACCGTGTCAAGGAGGTACTCCACCATGGGGCGTATAAAGTCGAAGAGCTAGACGGGAAACCGCTCCCTCGAACTTGGAATGCCGACAACTTACGCCGGTACTATCAATAAAACTATCAATTTGAATTTGTTTGATGCATGAATAATAAACATGTTCTTATTTTTGAATGAATGAATCAAAGACCAACTCCGCGTTGCGGCGCCCAGCGTCGGCAGCAAAAGACCGGATCCGCTCCGGCCAAAGACCAACTCCGCGTTGGCACCTAAGACCGGCGCCCAGCGTCGGCAGCAAAAGACCGGATCGCTCCGGCAATCAAAGACCAACTCCACGTTGGCACCTAAGACCGGCCCAGCGTCGGCAGCAAAAGACCGGATCCGCTCCGGCAATCAAAGACCAACTCCGCGTTGGCACCTAAGACCGGCGCCCAGCGTCGGCAAAGACCAACTCCGCGTTGGCACCTAAGACCGGCGCCCAGCCGGCACAAAGACCAACTCCGCGTTGGCACTAAGACCGGCGCCCAGCGTCGGCCAAAAGACCGGATCCGCTCCGGCAATCAAAGACCAACTCCCGTTGGCACCTAAGACCGGCCCAGCGTCGGCAGCAAAAGACCGGATCCGCTCCGGCAATCAAAGACCAACTCCGCGTTGGCACCTAAGACCGGCGCCCAGCGTCGGCCAAAGACCAACTCCGCGTTGGCACCTAAGACCGGCGCCCAGCGTCGGCAGCAAAAGACCGGATCCGCTCCGGCAACAAAGACCAACTCCGCGTTGGCACCTAAGACCGGCGCCCAGCGTCGGCAGCAAAAGACCGGATCCGCTCCGGCAATCAAAGACCAACTCCGCGTTGGCACCTAAGACCGGCGCCCAGCGTCGGCACAAAAGACCAACTCCACGTTGGCAACAAGACCGACGCCCAACGTCGGCAGCAAAAGACCGGATCCGCTCCGGCAATAAAAACCAACTAGTGTTAGAGGACCAGCGCCTCGCGTTTGCAATAGCAACTAACATCTGCGTTACCACGAATATCGGCCTTTCAACGCTTAGGACAGCGTCATGGCTCACGGTCCTATCTAGCGTAACCTACTATACATAATCCTATCGACTGGCAGTTCACAGCAGTTCGAACAATGAAGTTGATCATAATCGAAGGAGCAAAAGATTAAAAATATTCATTGATATGAAGTTTACAAAATTGCCGACTCAGGTCAGGCACCGATACAAGGAGAAAAACCAAAAGCTGTTAATGAGCATCCGAAGGCGGGGCGTCATCCTCGGGGACGTCGTCGGGCTTCAGCTCCTCGATATCTTCCAGGTCGTAAAGCTCCTGGATTTTCTTTTTACAATCTTGGAAGCCGGCGTCATAAGCTAGCGCCGCTGACTCGGCTACCTCGTCATCGAAGGCTTCGGATTTCTTATAATCCTCTATGGCATCGGCCCCCTTCTTTTCCGCCTCGATGGCTCTTCTCTGGGCCTCCGCCACTACCGCCTCCAGATCCGCGATTTTAGTTACGTATTGGCGGGTGGCTTCCTTGGCCGCATTGGTCTCGGCAGAGGCAGAACTCAGTTGAGTCTTTAAAACACATACCTCCTGTTCTGCTGCCATCAGCTTC
>UESW01001359.1:70871-92841 GCA_900491605.1 Calamus simplicifolius
CAGATTAAGCATACAACAACAAAAGGTTCAAATGTGTAGAAGATCATGGAATGTTACAATATCTAACAGTTGCAGAATGGCATGAAACATTCTCACAATATCATAGGAAATTGTCTTATTAACTGAATATTCATGTTAATTCTAGGCCGGAGTTACATGTATATGCTATTTGATTAATAGATTCTACATGAAACAACAAAACAATTAATAGCCCATAGTCACTTGCATTTTGTATTAGAATCCTAGTTACTAAGTCCTTTTTTTTTGTTACAGGCGGGCGATCACACCACTCTGGCGCGAGTCAAGCCCGAAATATCAGAGTAAAATTTGCTGTAATATGACAGGACAAGGGATCCCGGAATCCAATCCACCGGCCAGGTTGCGGGCGACAGAAGAAGCAACATAATCAGCCGCAGCATTGGCTTCCCGATATATATGCTGAATCTGAAAAGCACTAGTAGACTGCAGAGTGACTAAAATGTCTCTAATCAGGGGATTTAGGCCAGAATAAGAGTCCCATCCCGCCTAATCCATCTGATAATCGCGAGTGAGTCACCCTCTATAATCAGCCGACGATAGCCCAAATGTCGAACAGCATGTGTGATACCAGCCCATGCAGCCTGTAGCTCAGCCATAGGAACCGAAATGTCGATAGAGCTATGACCGCCAGCTGCTAGTAACTGCCCCTTCGACCCACGGATGACAAACCCAGATCCAGCAGTACGATCAGAGACAGAGCCGTCAAAGTTCACTTTGACATAACCCGAAGGTGGGGACACCCAAGAGATGAAAACGTGGTCCGGTTCGCTGCCAAAGCAGCAGGGGAGTCCCAGTGGCCAGGTCCATCAGTATGAACACCAAAATAACAGCGAGTGTACTCCTTGGCATGAGAGAGAGCACGACGGATAATCGCCTGAGGTGAGGCCGTCTCCTCAGCAAAAACAATCTTATTCCTTGTCAGCCAAATATGATAAGCCACATAAGCAGATAAAACACCCTGAGAATAAGAATCCATACTGAGAAAGCGATCGAATAGCATTCAAAAAGGAGAGCCAGATTGGTCCATCCTCCAGCGACCATAGGGTAAAATGGATCAGCTACCATATCTGAGATGCACGAGCATAAAAATAGAATATGGTCAACAGATTCATCCTGCATCCCACATATCGGACAGAGAGGCAATATCGAGAGGCCCCGACCAGCCAGAAGAGAACAGGTAGGTAAGCGATCCCACTTAATCTTCCACAAGAAGAGCTGAATCCTTGGGTGAACAGGCAACCTCCATATCCAAGCAACATCTCTAAGGCATGAAGCCTGAGAACGGAAATGGGCCACCAAATCTCTAGCAGGAGCACAAGGAAGACAGGATCGGCGCCACAGCCTGAGATCCGGCCCTTCAGAATTAGGAAGAGGCATGGCCAGAATCCGATGAGCAAGCTCAGCCCCAAATAACCGAAGTACCATAGGAGTATTCCAACAGCACTCTCCTAGCTAATCAGAGAAGAAACATGCAATGTGGGATCTACTTCAGAGCTTATAAAAGTCGGCCATCGAGATAAGGGAAGGTCAGCTATCCAAGAGTCCTGAACGACATCAACTGACATCCCATCCCCGATCATCCAATGAATATCAGTCATGACTGTAGGGGCGGCCCGGCAGATCGCACGCCATAAGCAGGAACATCCACGAGGGATACTGACTTCAAACCCAAAGTCCAACCACCATATCTACCATGCATGACTGTACTCCAGAAACAGTGAGGGTCCAACAGGAATCTGGAAGCATGCCTTGCAATGATAGCCTCACGACGGAGCACCAGGGACTGAATCCCCAGCCCACCCTCACTCATCGGCAAACAGACCATGTCCCAGGCCAATAAGTGAATACCATGACCCCCCTGCATAGATGCCCACAAAAAATCCCGAATACGTCTCTCAATCCGGCGAAGGAAGATAGTCGGGATCAGAGCATTGGATAACAGATAGATAGGGAGCGATGTGAGGATAGCACGGATCAAAGTGATACGCCCCATCATAGAAAGGCCCGACACCTGCCACCGGTCCATCCGAGCAGAGATCCGACGATCAAGGTCCCCAAAGTCCTGCTGCGTGGGCCGACGTCCGTAAGAGGGGTTCCGAGGTAGGTCAGACGATCTGAGACAGTCGAAATCCCTAACAATTGGGAAATAGCGGCACGACAGCGGGGAGAGACCGATGGACTGAAACAGAGAATAGATTTCTACAAATTGATCCGTTGCCCCGATGCCCGGCAATAAGCCTGAATGATAGCAGAACAAGTGGTTGCATTCTGAACAGAAGCTGGGCTAAGCAGGATGCAGTCATCAGCGAAGAGAAGGTGGGTTAGAGGAGGTCCATGAGGCCCAGGCATATAAGGTTGTAATAGAGATGCTCCAACCGCCTGATTAAGAGCACGAGACAGGTCATCGGCGCACAGAACAAACAGAAATGGAGAGAGAGGACATCCCTGTCGGAGTCCAACAGCAGAGGAAAAAAACTCAGTCGGACTGCCATTAATGATGATAGAAAAGGTGGGCCCTTGGACACAAGCCATAATCCACTCAATGAAATGATCATCAAAACCAAACGCCTGTAGCGTCTGACGCAGAAATATCCAACTCATCCTATCATAAGCTCTCTCCATATCAAGCTGGACGGCCATGAGAGACTGTCGACAAGAGGCGCGCTGGAGGTCATGCATAAACTCCTGGGCAATGAGAGCATTATCTGAAATACTGCGGCCACGGATAAAGGCACCCTGCTCCGGAGAGATCAGCCTAGGAATCACCCCCTGCAATCGAGTAACAAGAATATGAGCGCAGACTTTGTAAAGAGTGGTGCATAAACTAATCGGCCTATAATGTTGAGGAAGCAGAGCATTCACTTTTTTAGGAACCAGGACAAGAAATGTCCTCTGCCATCAGGAGGAATATGTCTGGAAGAGAAAACAGACTGAATAGCCGAGGTAACATCCTGCCCTACAATATCCCAGTAGAAGCGGAAGAAAAAAGGCGGAAAACCATCTGGGCCCGGAGCTTTATCAGGACCCAGAGCCCAAACTGCATTACGAATCTCCTCCGCCAAGACCTCCCGAATCAAGCTAGCATTCTCACTATCTGAAACTCTAACATCCCTAGTACCAGTGATAATGGGAGAGTCAGAGCCAGAGACCTCCGACCAGCGAGACTGAAAGAAATGAAAAACCTGCTCATATAGCCCCCTCATCCTCCAGAATAGTACCCTCTGCATCACTAATACGCCTGATCCGATTGGCCGCACGCCTGGCAACAGTGGCCTGATGAAAGAACCTGGTGTTGCGATCACCTTCCTTTAACCACTGAATCCGAGACCGCTGACGCCAATAAATCTCCTGCTGCCAAAGCAACGAATGATGCATAGCCAAGTTCCTCCTAAGAGCCTGAAGATCACTCTCCGATAGCTGACCCTCCTCATCCTCCTTTGCCTGAAGAGTAGAGATAACAGCTTCCACAGCCTGAACATTCTGCATTAGATTCCCCACCTCTCTTCTCTGCCACCATAATAGTCTGCGCTTGGCAAGCTCTAAACGACGAGAGAGACGATAAGTAGAATTCCCTCTTACTGGCATATGCCATACCTGACTAATCAAGGACCTGGTTGAAGAATAATGCGTCCAAAACTGCTCGAACCGAAAGGGCCCTTCCTATAAGACGACCGCTCAGTAGAGATGAGAAGGGGACAATGGTCCGACGCAATCCGCGGGAGGTGGGTATTAGTAGCACAGGCAAAGGACTGCATCCAAGATGAAGAAGCCAAAGCCCGATCCAATCTCTCCGACACCCGAGCAGACCCGCTCCGGTTGTTACACCAGGTAAACTGCGGCCCCGAAAATCCCAAATCAATAAGACCTGCCGAGGAGATGAATGAGCGAAACTCCATGGAATTCGGAGATTCTACAAATCGGCGTCCCCCCGCTTCTCGGAAGCATCCAAAATACAATTAAAATCACCAGCAATAAGAGTAGGAAAACCCTGAGCTAATAAAGTGAGAATCTCCGACCAGAGGCCGCCACTGACGAAAATCAGTGCTGGCATAGACTCCCAGAAGCAGCCAAGGCGGAGAAGACCCCTCAGAGATGACCAGGCCTACTTGCTGATGACTATGATGAAAAGCATCAACACGGATGGCAGGGTTCCGCCAGAGAGCCATAATGCCCCTAGATAGCCCATTAGCTTCCACAGCATAGGAAGACCAGTCACGGGAGACTCGCCGTCGAAACGCTGAAGACTAAGGCCCGACAACTGAGTCTCCAACAAAATACAAATATCAAAATGATGAATCTGCAAAAGCCTACCAAAGGAGGATCGAAATGATGGTTTCAATTCTCCTCGGACATTCCATATAATAATCTTCATAAGATAAGAAGCAAGGATGCCTCAGACCCCATCCTGAGCTCCCATCATAACCAAATCTGAAAGGTCTCCCGAGTCAGGACACAGCAACTGGAGATCCTGATCCGACATCTGACCGAGGTTCGGATCATTGGAACCTGGTTGCAGAACTGACTCCATGGGAACTTCTTCACTCAACTCCATAGTAGGGGATCCATCTACCTGAGAGACAGAAGGGGAGACAGATATAGTAGCTTTCAGAGTTGTGAAGGCAACCTCATGAACATCCATGGCTCCTTTCTGATAGCAGGGGGGCAGAGTCATCCTATCAGGAGAACCGATTGTCACCCCAGTGCTTTTAGGTATAGCCGCCTTTCCTTTCCCCTTACGTTTCTCAGATTTAGAGATTGACCTTGGCGCCGGGCAATCAACTGGTCTGGCCCTTTTAAGGGGACCAGGAAAAGCATCCGACTGCCTTGATGAGTACCAATAGCCAAACCCGAGCCGAGGGAGGCAAAAGGGTTCTTGTTCACCAGAGAATAAGACAGATCAGTCACTGGGGGCCCCTCCTTCACTGTATCCAGCAAACCCTTCTGATTTTCCTTGAAACCGGCACATAAGTCTGTCTCCAGCAAACCCTTCTAGTTTTCTTTGAAACCGGCACATAGGTCCGCTCCCGGCACAGTCATTGATCCTGAGCTTCCAGGGAACTTAGGAGGCAGGGGATTGATCAGGCCATGCCCTGGGGATCCCTACTGCTCAGCCTCCTTCAGACCCAGCTTTGAAGCATTGAACCCGACACAAAGGACCACTCCCAGCATACCCTTTTTGCCTGAACTTCCCTGCTTCAGCTCATTCACAGCACTCACTAGAGCAGTGTCTGGGAGCAATACCACCTTAGAGGACGAATGGACCCTCCAGTGAGCCACCTTCACTGGAGAACACCAACCCTCTGCAGCTTCAGCACCCGATCGACGCTCCGCTTGAATCTTCTATGTAGGAACTTCACTGTTAGAAGCCCCCTGCATAGCCGTCAAGTGAGGCTTCCTCTTCTCATCACGAAGGGTATCAGAGACTTCTTCCATTGGCGAATCGCAGCAATCCAGGGGCCATAGATCGATCTGGACGTAGCTTCCTCATCCGCAGACCCAGACGACAGGGAACAAGGGCCGCTCAAATGAATAGAACCACAGAGAGAACAGATCCCCTCCAGGCACTCATACGCAAACTGCTGCCAGAAGGGGTGGTGAATTCCTTGAATTCGAGTCCCCGGCCGAGAGGACGACATAGATCAATCCGTACACAGGCCGTAGCAAAACCCCCTCTGTTCTTCGCCAAAGTGGGAGCATCCGCACAGATGAAACGCCCTGCTGTCTCCAAAATCACCCTGAGGAAATCCTCTTTCCAAAACTCCATTGGCAAATTTCGCAATCGCACCCACACCAGAGCCGAAGGAATGGCATCCTCTGCCGGGATGAATTCCGGCCTCCATGGTTCCGTCCCAATAACTTGGCCATTAACAGTCCAAGGCCGATTTAACACCAAGTCACAGGCCTTAGGATCTTCGAACCAGAAAATATGGCATCTGAATGCCAAACTGATAGGGACAATGTCCCCCTAAACACCGGCACGCCTGAACTCTCGGAGGAAAGCTTCGGCCGGAACCCACCGCTGGAATGACCGAGCTAGAATGGCCCTCGACTGCCATCCATCTATCTCTGCCTCCAATTCCGCCACAGGGACACCAACCACTTCCGGAAAGGAGGCCTCCAGCCTCGCCACCACAGCCGGCGACGGAGCCGGAGAAACCCATTGGAAGCTGGACGCCATCCCCTTCCTTCCGAAAGCCTATCCACTGGCAAACCCATCAGACGCCATGGATGGCTGGGGGAGCAAAGGAGGAAAAACCCGATGAAGGCTCAGACGGAGACGCTAACGATCGCCGGAGATCGGAGGAGAAGAAGACTCAAAGCACAAATCTTAAAGCCCTTCCAACAGATAGCACCAGAGAGAAGACGCGCACAAACCTCAAAGCACCTTTGCTCCAATGGCATGCTCACTTGCTTACCCTCTTTCGATGTTATAGTTTTGAGCCATCATAGTTACTAAGTCCTTTGGCAGCGCACTATGTGCACAAGAAATGCTGCATCATATACAATTCAGATGCATTTCATTTTGAAAAAGACTAAAATGTCCTTGAATTATCATAGACAAAGCTTTGCGGCTACCTATTTGGAATCACAGGATCTTGAACAAAAAATATTTATAATATTCTTCTCTTTTAAGCGTTACTTTCCCATTTTCTATTCCATATTTGGGCCTGACAGGGAGTTTTCATAATAATTTACTAGATTTGTGCTTGCATAAATAAATTGTAATCATAATACATGAAAGCAAATATGTCGATTAGCAGCTTGGCAATCAAAATGAAAATGATAACCATCAAGTAAGTACATAATGAGCCCTATATGTTATAAACGTCAACCCTCACTATAATAAAATATGAATGTAACAACTCTTTTTATAAGTGTTGAAGGATAAAAAAAATCTTTGTGGAATGCCGATGCTTTAAAGCGTCGGCATCATATTTTTCTAAGGATAAAAATTTTTCTAAGGCCTGTATCTTGAGTCCACTTCCTAAATCATAACTAAGTTAAGTTCACGATAATATTCTCAAATAACATGGCTAGAAAAATTTAATGTAAAGTGAACAAAATAGTTTTTTTTTTATATAGACGGATGATCACATCAATTTAGGGTAAGTCGAACCCGATATATCATAGCACAAAATATGGATTAGAACAAGAGGACATGGGTCTTCCAACTTTCAGCTTCAAGAAACAGAATGATAGGCCATCCTGGCGGCGATCCAATCCGCTGCTGAGTTGGCTTTCCTATAGATATATCGAATCTGGACACAGTGAACTTTCTGAAGGAGAGATCGAATGTCATAATAAAATAGATTTTAAAGTTAGTACTTTCTCTAACGTAGAGAAAGCTTTCCATCTAGTGTAAAGAAACCGTACAATTTCTTCCACGTAAGAGCACGCTTTCTTTTTCTTTTAGACTGTGGTGATTCAAGGGTACTCATGCAGAAATTAATATACAATCGAGCTAACAACAGAAACAATATAGAATAAAAGTTGAAGGAAAAAACGATGAACAATTAAACTTGGGACAAAACTATCATATTTTTGTGACAATATCAACTTTTAACAATAGTAAACAATTTTACTTGACAACTTATCTTGTTACTTAAAAAATTTAAGCTACAAAAAGAGAAGTTGTAAAAAAACAAAATTCAAAAATATTTTTTGACACCTCCTTGAAAGTCATAGATTATGTTGATATCCATGTCGACTATTTTTTTGTTGTCACTTAAATAATTGGAGTCTTAAAATCGGTGACTAGTAAAATATCTTGCTACAAAATATACTCTATTTGTAACAAGAATAACTTGTAACAGATTAATTTTATTTATAACTTGTTGGACCAGATGGCAACCCAAGAGGGGGAGGGATGAATTGGGTTCTCAAAAATTTAACGCTTTAAAATAGTTTCTCAAATTTAAAGTGCACTAAGATATGTAGAGAGTGTGATGCTTATCAATGCAAAATAGAGTAAACAAGATAGAGTAGAGAGAAATAGAGACAAGCGCGACAAACACAAGGATTTATAGTGGTTCGGTGTTGACTACACCTACATTCACTCCCAAGCAACTCTTGGGCCCACACTATAATCACCCAGATTATAGCCAAGTTGTTTTACAAGCTCACAATCCAAACTGTTGTTTTACAATAGGATCACAACAAACCCAGCCGGTTTTCACAGGCTCATCAGCACACAACCTATCACAAGCTAACCTTAGCTTGCACAAGGCCAACTGTCTCACCTGATTCAATCACCTGATTGAATCAATAACCAAATGTACTAAAGAAATAGTTATAATAGAATAAAAGCTCCTCAAATGAGCAAATAAACCAGCTTTGTCAAAAATAGCTCTTTGATTGTTCAAAAGCAAATTAAGTCTTTCCGAGCTATAAGTAAATTTATCAACAATGCTCTTGTATTTTTCAAGTTCACTTTTCAAATTTAGATTCTCAGCAGAAATTACATCTTTTTCTTTTTCTAAAACTTGCTTTTCGGATCTTATCTTTTTAAATTCAACGGCAAATCCATCTTTTATTTTAAGAAGGTTTAGATTTTTATTTTTTAAAACCTTGTTCTTTGCTTTCAAAACTTTGAAATCACTCATCAATTCATTGAATGCATCATATAATTCATCAAATGTAAAATCATATATAGGGGTTTCAGGACTTACCTCATCTTCATTATTTGCCATAAGACATATGTTGGTAACTTCTTGTTGATCATCTTCGGATGAAGATTTCTCACTGTCACTCCATATTGCAACATACACTTTCTTTTTCTTTTTGAATCCCTTCTTGAGTTAAGGACATTCGGATCTGAAATGTTCGAGCTTTTTGCATTCATAACAAATTAAAGGATCTTTCTCTTTCTTCTTATCTTTTTCTTTTTCTCCTTCTATCTTAATACCATTTTTTTTTTTATGAAAGGGTCTCTTTCTTTCCATGAATTTTTTGAACTTTCTTGCAAGGAGAGCGGTTTCACCATCATTATTTCATCTTTCTGACTGCTGCTCTTTTCATTTTCTGCAGCCTTTAGTGTGATAGTCCGCTTCTTCTTCACATCTTCTTCATGATTTTGCTTCATTGTTAATTCATGGGTCATAAGTGATCCAAGAAGCTCCTCCAAAGGTAAGGTGTTGAGATCTTTGGCTTCTTAGATTACTGTTACTTTGGCTTCACAAGCTCTTGAAAGAGACCTAAGAATTTTTTGAACCAATTCAGAGTTAGTATAGGTCTTACCAAGACTTTTTAATCCATTCACTATATTAGTAAATCTAGTGTACATGCATGTAATGGATTTATTTTGATCAATGTTAAAGAGTTCATATTTATACACAAGAATGTTAATCTTGGACTCTTTAACCTGGTGGATACCCTCATAAGTAACTTTCAATCGATTCCATATCTTCTTGGCTGAGATGCAAGTGGATATTCTATTGAATTCATTTGCATCCAAGGAGCAATATAAGATATTCATGGCCTTGGCATTGAGCTGGACCATTTTTTGATCATTTTTATTCCAATACTTTTTGGGCTTAGGAACAATGGATCCATCAACTAGGTGTGTGGGAGTGCTAGGACCATTGATAATGACACTTCATAAATCATAGTCTAAGGCTTGAATAAAAATCCTCATCCTAGCTTTCCAATATGAATTGTTTGTGCCATTAAATAAGGGTGGACGGTTTGTGGATTGTCCCTCAGAAAAAGAAGAACCAGCTTGAGCTGCCATTTGGATCTTTAACTCTTGATCGTTGGATCAAAGAAGAATGAGCACAAGCTCTGATACCAATTGTTGTCCCAGATGGCAATCCAAGAGGGGTGGTGAATTGGTTCTCAAAAATTTAACGCTTTAAAATAGTTTCTCAAATTTAAAGTGCACTAAGATATGCAGAGAGTGATGCTTATGAATGCAAAACAGAGTAAACAAGATAGAGTAGAAAGAAATAGAGACAAGCATGATAAACACAAGGATTTATAGTGGTTTGGTGTTGACTACACCTATATCCACTCACAAGCAACTCTTGGGCCCACACTATAATCACCCATATTACAGCCGAGTTATTTTACAAGCTCACAACCCAAACTTGTTATTTTACAACAGGATCACAATGAATCCAGCCGGTTTTCATTGGCTTATCAGCACACACCTATCACAAGCTAACCTTAGCTTGCTTGGCCAACTACCTCACCTGATTCAATCACCTGATTGAATCAGTAACCAAATATACTAAAGAAATAGTTACAATAGAATAAAAGCTTCTCAAATGAGCAAATAAATAATATAAGCGAGATAGGAATAGAAAAGCCTGATTAGTAGATCTTTAGAGTTGAGCTTTTCTTCTTTTCTTCTTTTTCTCTTCTCTTCTTGGATGATCTCCCTCAAGATAGGATTGAAGCTTTGAAAGAAACATTGATATAGATAGGGGTGAAGAACTAGGGCTCTTTCTTTCTTCTTTTATATAATGGAAATCCTTCAGAGTTCGCTTTTGAATGCTTTGAATTTCTCTAAACTCTTTTTTGAACACTTGGGATTTCAAATCTAAACTCTCTCTTTGATTTTCAATTTTTCCTCCCTATTTTCTGTCTCCTTTTCAAACGGTCCGAAGCTCCATCTTATAATATCTTCCTAATCCATTTTTAGATGCAAAACTATCCGTTGGAAGTACTTGTGGATGTGTTAGACACAAAAGAGGAAGGATCCTTTGAGATTTATTTGAAAAAAAGATGTCTTTTTGGAGTCATTCTGACATGTCTGAAATCTATGCCAGATAGATTAGAGTTGGTTCTAATCTCCCATGTGTTGGTTCTAAGTCGCGATGCTTGAAATGATAACCTTTTCTTATCTTGGGATCGACTCTAGCTTTCCGTGTGGTTGACACCTTTCTTGCTGGAGTTAGCTCTAACAAATGCGGGAGCCAACTCTAATTTGAGCTCCAAAAAATCGATCTCTATTTTGTCATTAGAGTCAGCTCTAAACTCTGTAGAGTCGGCTCTAATTTGACACAGAAATAGGGGCTTACTTTCTTTTGATTAGAGTCAGCTCTAATAACTGTAGAGTCGGCTCTAATGCATGCCAAACGTGCCAAACAATTTCAATACACTCCGGAGTCGGCTCTAATCCTTTTAGAGTCGGCTCTAATGTCTGAACTTTTAACACATGACATTAGAATCGGATCAAACTCAATTTTCCTTTAGATTTTGATTATTTAAACATTCGAATACCTAAAACACATCAAAATAATTAGTATTATAAGGAATATATTCATATGGCTTTTTTTATTCATCAAAATCAATAATTGGGTCAACAATCTCTCCCTTTTTTATGATGATAAAAATACTGAGTATATGTATTTCAACTTAAATAAATAAAATGATACTTTAAAAACTTTAAACATAATTATTTTGAAAACATACTTCATTCTATTTAAAAAATATTGCATTCCATATTTCATAGCTTTCAAGTTTCAAAATGCAATTCCAATTATCAATTCATAGCTCTTATCAATTCAAATTTAAATAAGCTCCCCTTGAGTAATATAACTCCCCTTTAATATATTTGCATATACATCTCTCTCTTTTAGCTTTATTGATACCAAAAGTCTATATGCATAAAAAATAATATCAAAAGTCCATATGCATAAAAAAATAATATCAAAAGTCCATATGCATATACACTTATCTCTTCCCCTTTTTTGTTATCAACAAAAAGATAGGAAAGCATAGGGTAGTCCTTACTCAAAGTGGGATATCGATCACTCAAAATATGAATCAATTATCACAGAATTCATCCATTTTGCAAAGATCAAAGCTGAATTCATTAGATCATAACATTTCATACAACATTTCAAGCAGAACAGCAACATAATTTCAAGTTGAATCCTAAGTACAAGCTAAGTAAGCATAAAAAAACAACATTGGTTTAAGTTAAATCCTAAGCACAAACATAACTTAACTTTACTAAAAACAAACTATGAAGATCTAATATCTAAATATAATCTTTGATAGGTTGGTTTGAAATTGATTGGATTGGAGTTGAAGTTGCTTGGCTTGGAGTTGAGTGACTGGATTAGCTAGAGAAGCAGGAAGGGTAAGGAACGTTACTTTAGAATCTTTTTCAATTCCTCTAAAATTTGTCCCATTCCTTTTCCTTGAACCTTTATAAAATCATTAATCAATTTTTCAGCTAGGGAAGCAGCTATCATAACTTTCTCTTGTAGCTCCACATTACCTTTGGAATAGACATTTGAATCACCTTCAATATCTTTGATCTTGTTGAAAATAGATCGCAACTCAGTCTTCAAAGCATCAGAAGAAATACTGAACGATGACTCAATTTTGTTAACCTTTTCTTTCAAAGTGTATACAAGCTGCCTGAATCCTAACAACTGATCTATGACAACATCTTTAATTTTTGCCTCATGCTCAGCCAACAAGGCTTTGAGCTGCTCAATATGCCTATCAAAAAACTAGAAGAATTAGGAAAATGTACAGTAAAAGCTATCGGTGCTGATGGAGAAGCTGCTGAATGACTTGGTCCAGAAAGATCAAAAGAAGGACTGGGAGCAGAGGGTTCAGCTACTAAAGGTCCGAGGACCTCCTCAACAAAGTCAATATCAGCCTCTGCAACTCTAGCTCCTCTCTCTGGTACATTGGATTGTTCTCTTTTCTGCCACTGACCATCCAATTTCCTAAATCCCATCCGGTGGAGAGTGGACATTTTATAATAGTCTGTATGTCTCAACTTCTTCTACGGCTCATTTTCAAGAATACTTACACCTTGGCTTCGAAAAACCAAAGTTAGAACCATTCCATATGGAAGAGTGGATCGCTTCTTTGTCGCGACCTCAGCTATATATCCAATCATCATTCCAGCAAGGTTAATGGGCTGTCCAGTAATGACACGGTCTATAACCACAACATCCCTTTCAGACACATACTCAAACGTCTAGTCTTAGAAAATAAAATCTTACTGCATATGTTATACAAAAGTCTTAATTCTAGACTCAATTGATTAGCCATTATCTCTTCAAAATCAGAAACTTCTCTCCCTAACATTCTTGGCAATGCATCACCTCTTTTGCTATGTTGATTTGCTATCATCCCAATCATAAGAACTTCCAAAATGTTTCCCAAAATCTTAGAAGTGATATTTACTCGGGTTCCTCTGATATAGCTAACAAGTCCTCCATCTCCTCTACTCAAATCATTGTAAAACTCTCTTACTAGAGCAGGGTAAGTAGGTACATCAAGGGAACACACTTTTTCCTAGCCTATTTCTCACAACTGTCTACCAATAGAAAAACCTTCTGAATCAAAGAAGTGAAATTCTACCTTTCTTCCCATGGTAATCGCTTTTCCAACCAAATGATCAACTTGGGGTGAAGATGGTGTAGGGATTGTACTTGGAGTTGATGAGGAAGAGGTTGTCGAAGAACTTGGAGAAGGTGGTCTCGCCCATCATCGCACGAAGTGTCTTCCGGTGGTGACGGAGGCACTAATGCCAGATGCACGGCGTTTGGGGGCCATTGAGGTCGAGGGAAATGAGAATCAAAGGTGTTTAAAAGTTTAAGATATGTGGAGAGAATGGGGACCACTTAGAGTTGGCTCTGCTCTAGAGTTAATTTGGTTTAAAAAAGTATCGCTCTGCTCTAGATATATCAAATGGGGACCACTTAGAGTCGGCTCCCAAAAAGTGAGGTGTTGGCTCTAAATCGCTAACATAGTCAGCACCCGAAATAGAGTCAACTCCGACAGCAGCTAGAGTCGGCTCTAATGAGCAAACAGAGACTCTGAATAATTAGAGTCAAATCCAACACTGATAGAGTCAGCTCCACAACAGTTTTAGTGGAAATTGAGAGTTTCAAAGGATCTAAAACTTATCAAATTAGATATCAAACTCTAGATAGATCTTCCTTAAGGCACAGGGGATCAAGAAATTTAAATATCTAGATGATTTTCCTTAGAAACATAAGAAGTTTTTTTTCAAGAAAATGATTGGAATCTAGATAATCATTCTTAGGGATTTCAAAATCATTCCAATGGGTCGCAAACTCCTAATTCTCCTCTAAGATAACAAAATCTCTCTTCACTTAAGGGTTTTGTAAATATATCAGCTAATTGTTCATCAGTACATACATAATCAAGACAAACATCATTGTTAGCAACATGTTCTCTAATGAAATAGTGTATTATCTCTATATGTTTGGTTCTTGAATGTTGAATAGGATTCTTAGTTAAATTTATTGCACTAGTGTTATCACACCTAATTAAAATCTTGTCAAGTGTGATACTATAATCTTCAAGTTATCGCTTAATCTAAAGAATTTGAGCGCAGCAACTTTCAGTTGCAACATATTCAGCTTCAGCAGTTGATAATGCAACTAATTTTGCTTTTTGCTAAACTAAAAGATTAAGTTACTGCCTAAGAATTGGCATGCACCACTTGTACTTTTTTTATCTAATTTATAACCATCATAATTAGAATTAGAATAAGCAATTATATTAAATGGTGAGTCTCTAGAGTACCATAATCCTATATTTTTTGTTCCACTTAAGTATCTAAAAATTCTTTTACAACAATTAAGTGAGATTCTCTAGGATCATATTGATATCTAGCACATAAATATATAGCAAACATAATATTAGGTCTACTAGCTATTAAGTAAAGTAAAGAACCAATCATACCTCTATAAAGCTTTTGATCAACTTTTTTATCATCTTCATCTTTATCGAGTTTACATGAAGGACTCATTGGCGTGCTAAGAGATTTGACAACTTCCATACCAAACTTCTTAAGAATTTTCTTCGTGTATTTTGTTTGGTTAATGAAGATTTTCTCTTTCACTTATTTGATTTGAAGTCCTAGAAAGAAATTTAGTTCTTCCATCATGCTCATTTCAAATTCTTCCTGCATTATCTTTGCAAAATCTTGACAAAGAAGATTGTTAGTAGCACCAAAAACTATATCATCAACATAAATTTGCACTACTAATAAATCTTTTTTCTTTTCTTTTCAAAAATAGGGTCTTATCAATATTTCTTTTAGAAAAATTATTTTTAGTCAAAAATTTACTCAGCCTATCATACCAAGCTCTAAGTGCTTGCTTTAAACCATAAATTTAAAAATATGATTTAAAAATTTATGATCCTCAAAACCAAGTGGTTGCTCAACATAAACTTTCTTATTTATAAAATAATTTAAGAATGCACTTTTACATCATAAATTAATATTATGCAATATGTAAATGCAAGTAACAATCTAATAGCTTCTAATCTAGCAACTAGTGCAAAGGTTTCATCAAAATCGATACCTTCTTCCTGATTATATCCCTTTAAAACTAATCTAGCCTTATTTTTAATAATTGTGCCATGTTCATCTAACTTATTTTTAAACACCCATTTGGATCCTATAACTAGATAATCTTTGGGTCTGTCAACTAGGGTCTATACCTTATTCCTAGTAAACTGATTTAATTCCTCTTGCATAACTAACATCCAATTACTATCCTTTTCAGCTTCCTCAATTATTTTATATTCTATATGGGACACAAATACAAGATGATTATTGATATTTCTCATGGATGATCTAGTTCTTACTCCTTAAGATGGATCACCTATGATTAGATCCTTTGGATGACCATAAGCATATCTCCAATTTCTAGGTAGATTTGTATCATTACGAGTAGTATCAATAACATCATCCTTAGGAGAGTCATCATCTTTAGCTTCTTATTCATGATCTGAAGATACATCAACATTCAGTTTTTTAAAATCTTTTTCAAAGATATTAGTATCTTCCTCATCATCTATCTTTTCCAAACTTGATACTAAAGATTCATCAAACACTACATAAATAAATTCTTCTACAATCAAATACTTTTTATTGAATATTCTATATGTCTTACTAGATGTTGAATAGCCTAAGAATATACCTTTATCTAACTTAGCATCAAACTTTCCTAGATTATCTTTTCCATTATTATGAATGAAATATCTACATCCAAATGCATGAAACACTACAAGGAAAAAAGGTATTTGCAATAATTATTTCCTACGGATGATAAAATATATGTAGGAAAAAGTATTTTTCTCAACAAACATTAATATTCGTTGGAAATATATTTCTATATGTGATTTTTTTTTCCAACAAAAAAGGATAACCGTGGCAAATAATTTTTTTTCCGATACACCATCGGGTTTAGGCATTGCAAATGGCCCATTATTTTTCGTTGGCGCCAGATAGCCCGCCTGCCAAGCTTATTCCCGTGAGTCATGGCCCGCCAAAGCTTATTCCCATGTTTCATCTTCCGTCTTATTCCAAGGGATGACCTAGCCGCCAAAGCTCATCGTCTTCTCCGTTTCCCACGACCTAGCACGGTAAGAGCGATTATCAGAGCATAGCAGCCCCTCGTGAAGGTGGATGAGCACCAGCAATTGTAAAGGTGACTGATTATCGGAGCATTGCAACCCCTTGTGAGTTCGTTTTCTTGATTTTTGCTCTATTTTTTGTGATTTTTTTCATAAATCCGGCAAGATAAGAGGAGAAATGTTATGGAGCTTCCTTCATACTTTTTTTTGATGATTTGCAATTTTTTTTTGCCATGATTCGTGCGTAATAAAATATATTAACATTTTTTTTGGGACCCATTGTTTTTGTACTCTATTTTCTGGCACCTAAACCTAAATACGACGAAGAGATCGGGGGGAGGGGAGAAAGAGGAACGTGGCGGCGGCGGGGAGAAGAGAGGAACGTGGCAGCGGCGGAGGAGGGCTGGGATTGGTCGGAGCTGATGCCGATGTGCATGGCAGACGTGTTCCGTCGGCTCACTCTGGACGATCGATGGAAGGGTGCGATGCTGGTGCATCTCGGGTGGTGTCCCGATGTCGATGGAGCTTTCATTGGATTAAAGCTAAACAAAAGCCAATGGCAAATGCTGAAGGAAGGAGAGTTGGGAGAGCGACGGGGAGAGACAGGGGGAGGGAAAGATAGAGAAGTGGAGGCGAAGCTTGTGATGTGTGACACGAGAAACCAGAGACAGAGGAGGAGGGGTGCTCTGTTTTTCTCTTTATTTTGATGTTTATTTTGATGCGTGGGAGTTAAGGGTGGGTGGGGGGTCAGTTATTATTATAAAATAACAAATTAAAAAAAAAAATAGGGCTTACAATGCAAAGAAGGCCAAAAACATAAATCTCATTGTATTTTTTATTTCATTTTTTAAGGGAAGGTATCACTGCACCTCCTTCGTTATTAAATGCTTCATGTTTTTGATACCTCAACATATCTACACAATTACTGTAAACATGGCAATTGGGCTGAAAAGTCTTCTCCAAGTTTATTTAGAAGTCTATCTCATTTCTTTCATGAAAAGACTGAGTGTTTGCTGGATGCGACACCAACCATTTCACCTCATTCGGCCGTCTGCTGAAACATTATTGTCTTCCTGTGTAGATTAAATTGGGATAACCAGAATAGAAAGATGAGATAATATATAGAGAGAAAGTTCATGTCCAATCCTATCGAACTTTAATATTTATCCCTTATTAATCATCTATGTAACGCTTGATGCTATCAATTTTTTTAAACAAGATGATCATTATTTGCACATATATAATTATTTTTTAATTGTATATAATTTTCTTTCTTTTTCTAATGCTGGAGCTTTCATTGTTTTGTTGTTGATATGCTTTTACAATTTATTAATGTTTTCCTAATTTTTTCTCAATTGATAGGATGAAATGGCTGAATAATAAAAATTGGATGCAGATTACTAATAGATTATCACTTGATAGAAATGGAGTGAAAGATTTTCTTGACTTGCATTCGAGCACACAGATCTAGAAAATAAAATTTGGTGCCCTTGTATCAAATGTAACAATACTCGATTTAAATCTCGAGATGATGTTGAGGCTGATCTAGTGATTCATGGGATAGTCCAATCTTATACTCAGTGGTCGTTACATGGTGAAGGTGTAGATAACATTGAAAGTGATAATGTTGATGTCAATGAAGAAACTGATATGGAAGATGAGGAGATAGATGATATGCAAGAGTTGATACATAATGCGTGTGGAGTCCCTTATTTAGAGGGTGACACTTTGCAAATTTAAATACAAATGACCAAGATGAGCCTCACAAGGGACCTTCAACATTTCATAGACTACTAAGTGAGACCGAGACATATTTATATCCGAATTGCAAGAAGTTCTCAAAGCTATCTTTTGTTTTAAAGCTATGGCAACTAAAATGTCTTCATGGATTGAGTAACAAGGCTTTTGATGCTTTGCTTAAATTATTTAAGGAGGCACTTCCCGAGGGTGAGACATTACCAAATTCATTTTATGAAGCTAGAAAGATTATTCGAAATCTAGGCCTTTATTATGACAAAATTGATGCATGTGTCAATTATTGTATGTTTTTTGGAAAGAGTATGCTAATGAGAACCACTGTGTTATATGTGGGGCATCTCGATGGAAATCAAATAGAGGCAAAGCAAATTTTGTGAAATCTTCATCTTCGAAGATGGAAAAAAAATCCTATTAAGACTTTATGGCACTTTCCATTGATTCCAAGGCTTTAGAGGTTGTATATGTCTTCGAAAACTACTTCAGACATGAAATGGCATCATGACAAATGTCTTAAGGATGGGGCTTTAAGGCATCCAGCGGATTCTCAAGCATGGAAACATTTAGATGAGTTGTATCCGTCATTTGCTATAGAGCCTCATAATGTGAGACTTGGATTAGCAAGTGATGGATTTAATCCATTTGAAAATATGAGTACTGTATATAGTACATGGCCTGTGGTGCTTAGTCCTTATAATTTACCACCATGGTTATGTATGAAACAACCTTCCTTTATTTTGCATTGCTCATTCCTGGTCCAAAAGCTCCAGGTAATGATATTGATGTGTATCTGCAACCATTAATTGAGGAGTTAAAGGAGTTATGGGAAAAAGGAGTCGATACTTATGATGCCTTAATGAAACAAAACTTTCGAATGCATGCAGCAGTTTTATGGACTATAAATGACTTCCCTGCATATGCCAATTTGTCAGGATAGAGTACTAAAGGGAAGCTAACATGTCCTTGTTGTAATAAAGACACATATTCATATTGGCTGAAACATTGTGGTAAGTTCTGCTATATTGGTAGTCATCATTTCTTGGCCCTTAACCACAGATGGCGAAATTCTAAAAATGAATTTAATGGTGAGAAAGAGCTAAGGCCATCTCCTAAGCAGTTGTCAGGATATGATGTGCTTGATCAATTGCATGGGCTCAAACATTTTATATTTGGTAAGATTGGTAAAAAAAGAAAACGTGGAGACTTCTTACAAATCTATAATTGGAAAAAGAGAAGTATTTTCTTTGAATTACCATATTGGAAGGACCTTCTCTTGCATCATAATTTAGATGTCATGCATATTGAAAAGAATATATGTGACAGTGTTGTTGGTACACTCTTAGACATTGAAGGAAAAACAAAAGATGGTCTCAAAGCTCATCGTGATCTTAAGGATATGGGTGTAAGAGAAAAGCTTCATCCAACACTAAATGAAGGAAAGTGGACATTTTCTGCTGCATGTTATATACTGTCTACGGAAGAGAAAACTGCTTTATGTGAGTTTTTAAAGAATATTAAGGTGCCTGATGGATATTCCTCAAATATTTCCAGATGCATTCATTCCAAAAGCACAAGATATCTGGATTGAAAAGTCATGACTGCCATGTCCTTTTGTTAAATTTTTTACCGCTTGCAATTCGTGGAAGGTTATATAGACCATTATCAGAAACCTTAATTGAGCTTTCCTCTTTCTTTAAAGAGTTATCTTCAAAGGTTTTGTGGATGGAGGATATGGAAAAGTTAGAGTCTGCCATTGCAATAACACTTTGTAAGTTGGAGATGCTCTTTCCACCATCATTTTTTGATATTATGATGCATTTGCCACTACATTTGGCGAACGAGGCTAAAATTGCTGGACCGGTACAATATCGTCGGATGTACCCGATTGAACGGTTAGTGCATTTTGAATTTTCATATTTATAGTATAGATATATTATCCATTTTCTTGGTATTATTCTTATTATTGCTTTATACTTTCAATAATTATAGGTACTTGTGCACACTTAAACATTTTGTGCGTAACAAAAGTCATCCTGAGGGTTCAATTGCAGAGGGATATATTGCAGAAGAACGTGTCACATTTTGTTCTAGGTATCTACATGGTATTGAAACAAGATTCAATAGATTGGAGAGGAACTATGATGGCTCAAATGCTAAATCTCATCATGGGTTAGCAGTTTTTGCACAACTTGGTTGTACTTTCCAAAATAATAAGGAGAAGAAGGTTAGATTCAGACGTAAGCTAAGTAGAATGGAGCTACTACAAGCTCATCTATATGTGCTAAAAAATTGCAACGAAGCTTTACCATACTTAAAGTAAGTAAGCTCTTCTTATTTAATATTTTTATATGACTTGTAGCTAATATGCAACATTGTGATAGAAATGGTTATATTGTTTAGTGAGTATGACAACATGATGGCAAATTCACAAGTTCATAATGTGGCCAACCTCAACATACTCAATTATCTGAATGGTTTGAGAAACTGTAAGTGATATATTCCTTTTTTAAAAAAATAATATACTATTCAAACAATTGAAACAAAAAA
This sequence comes from Calamus simplicifolius, assembly GCA_900491605.1. Classification (NCBI taxonomy): domain Eukaryota; kingdom Viridiplantae; phylum Streptophyta; class Magnoliopsida; order Arecales; family Arecaceae; genus Calamus; species Calamus simplicifolius. The sequence goes on from UESW01001359.1 coordinate 91,581, forward strand.
TTACATAAATATATTAAATGATGTGCTAACGATCTATTTTTGATTATAATAGGTAGCGCAATTGTACTTCAAAGGAAAGGACAAGTGAGTGAAGAACTATATCAGTTGGCATGTGGTCCAGATTCAGTAGTTACAATTTATGATGGCTACAAAATCAATGGGTTCAAATTTCGTACCATGCAACGTGATAGTGAAGGGTAACACAAAATAGTGGAGTTTTTGTTAAGGGAATTGTAGGCACAATGAACATGGACTATTTGGTGTACTAACCACATGTGGAATTGCATTATGGGAGGAAATCGAATTATTTTGTTTAAATGCATCTGGTGGGATGTTCATAGCCCTGGTAGGGGAATTGAGAAAGATCGTTATGGCTACATAAGTGTCAATACTAAACAAAATTGAATACCAATGAGCCATATATGCTAGCATATCAGGTGGAGCAAGTTTTCTATGTTCAAGACAACATTAAGCCTGATTTTCTTATGGTGGTTAAGACACAACCTCGTGCCTTCTATGATATGCCGATTGAGGAAGAGAGCATCGATTTGGTGGAAGAATGTGCATTTCAGCAAGATGAATCCCATCCTAAAGCTTTGTCAATATGATAGAAAATTATGATGAAGTGGATGATTGGATTAGGAATGGCCTTCCTCCTCGAAGTATCGATGCAGAGTTATCGGATGAGGATAGACTTGAAATTTTTTCAATGGAAGATGATTCTGATGAAGATGATTGTGATGATGAGGATGATAATGACAGTGAGGAGGAAGAACTATGATGGCATGAGCTTCTATTGTTGAAGTTATTTACTTATGCAAGTACTACATGTTATATATTTGCACAATTTTAATTTCTTTTTGTTCTTTTTCTACTTTGGACTAAGCATTTTTGTGAAAGCCCTTTAATGAAATTTATTTCAATGTTTATTAATTGCATTGTTTCTTTACTAAGTTTGATGGATGATGACTTTTATGATATGTTAAAATTTATCTTTAAATTGAAATATTGTAATACCATATGAAACAAGCAAAAGTTTTACTGACTAAATGTATAAAGGTAGATAATTATGGCTGAAACTAGTAATCACAAAGGGAGATGCATTACTAAAGGTAGAGGCACGGAAGTTAATGCTATCATCCAACAAGGCCTTTCACCTACTACTAGAGATAATGTTGGCTGTGTGCAAGAAGATGAAATGACAACTTCAGTAAGTATCTTTAAATATTATATTCTATATATATTCTTAATTCTTTTTATT